>JASAMX010021067.1:0-15515 GCA_030248175.1 Microlaimidae sp. YZB2_3 | reverse complement strand
TTTTCGTGTTATTTGTCTACATTTTTGTGCATTTTAAAAAAAATAATAGCTAGCTTTAAAAAATGCTGAAAAGCTATGAGACGACTCGAAAGATAATAAGCATTAAGGTTGCTGTTATGCTTTGATTGTGCTGTCAAAACATTTTTGTGGTTATTTTTCGTGGTGTGTAGAAAGATGATATTTTAATAATGCCTTCCGAAAAAATAATTGCAAAAATACTTGCAAATAATTCTTGTATTAATAACCTTGCAAAAACATTTTAGTAAAATGTTTTCCAAAAAACAATTGCTTGCCTTTTTTAAAACTAAATTATTCGGTATTTTTAAAAGCACACTATAATTAAAATATTATCAAAAAGTTTAGCTTATTTTTGGGTTTTGCATAGGCTTAGAAAAATAAAGATTACTGTGCAATAGTGGGTTTTAAAGACTCCTAATGATCCGTTGTTGGATTATTTTAATCACGACTCTAGACTTAAATGTAATTGCATAAAATATCATACATGAAAAATCTAACAATTGTATGTTTTTGGGTTTCAAAAGCACATTTTGTTTGTCTTGTTTTGAATGGTTAACATGTGTTCAAGTGATTTCCCTAAGCTAGAGTGGACTAAAAAAGCCAAAAAGATATTTTTTACAGTTCTGTTACTGAAATCTATTTTTGCGCAAGTTTTTTTTTCTAAAGATTTTATCAAAAAAATAAATTAATTTAATCAATAATCGATGAAAATAGTCTAAATAAAAAAAATTACAGCAAAAACTGTGCAATTCGCTTTGTATTTTCATACGAGTATATATTTAAAAAAAAGTAATTAAATAACTTCTTGGCGTTCTCATTCCACTCATGATTGTTTAATATTAATTCTGTAATTGTTTTCAAAGGCAGGGTTTTGATACAAAGCTTCAGAGCTTTGGAGAAAGTTTTAAACATTATTATTTTTTTATTAAAAGTCCTTTGTATAAATGGTGTGTAAATGACCTTTAAAAATTTCGTTCAATTAGTGTGATGTTTTTTTAACCAATACACGAAGTTTTTTTATTATTAAATTGCATTATATTAAAGCAAGCAAAATGTTATTTATAATTAAAAACGAACCGACTTATGATTAAAATTTAGTTCAGCTCATTCAGCTTAAAAAATTTACATATTTGTGGTAAACGTATTTTTTCTTTGCTCAGTAACCTCGTGTCCAGTACCCTCGTGTCCGGTACCCTCGTGTCCAGTACCCTCGTGTCCTAGAATCGAAAGTCACGATTAGATTACCAGTGAAACGCCTTGTTCAAAAATTAAAACCGGTCCACTGACGCCCAGTATTAAAAGCGGTTGAGCTGAAAACAGAGCGAATAGTGTTCCTCCCAGACACGTCGACATTAAAGTTTCGGTTATGCCCAAGCTTTTCTTTGTTTTTTTGTCTAAATAAATTTTTTGTTTTATTTAAAAAAAATAATTTCAGTAATATATAGGATACCCCAAAATCAATTAGCAAAAATTTAAAGATCTAAATAAGCTAAAAACTAAAATTAAAAAAAAACACGGATACTAAAGTAGCAACTAATAACGATACTTAAAATTTTTACATCAATAAAAGCTATTCCTTATAAAAAAATTTCCTAAGTGTAAAACCCTGTTAGGTATTAGTTCAGTGGTATTAAATCTATTTTACTAAAAAGTACTATACATAACTACTGTGGTTCTTAGGTATTTCTAAAGTTTTCATTCATTTTAATCTTTGCCATTGTTAATACAGCTCCAACACGGAGCGTATATCGCGTCTGCCGTCTGTCTCAGTGTAAAAAGAGGTGGCGATTTAAACAAGCGCCTGTATAAAAATTTGGTTGAGCTGCACTGGGGCACTTTCCCATCCGCGTTTAAGACGCGCTTTTAGTTTAAAAACCGCAAAAGGTTAAAATGAATTATCAATTAATTTTAAACAACTTACTGAGAATCGCCCCAAAAGCTAATGCTGGAAATAAACTGGCTATAAATACATAAAGAACGGAATAAATAGTCCTGGTTGTTAGAGCATCGGTGTAATCACTGACAAACCATGGTAGCCTAAATAAAATGATTTAATTTAAATTTATGGGGCTTCTCATATAAAAACGCATTGTTTTTCTACAAAAATGCAATTTAAAAGAAAAGGCCCCTGTCTTAGTACACCATAAATGATTTACAAGTGTGCTTATATAACTTGTTCCAAAGAATTGTTATAACAAAATATTTCGGTAGTGTTACTGTATAAAAAAACAGAATATTTTTATTCACTTTAAAAATTTTTCAAATAGGCTTTCCACAAGCAATATACGTTATAATAATGAGAAAAAAAAAACACTCGTAGTATGTCAAAGTTTACCTATACTCTCCATTATATGTACATGGTGAGTTTAGGTAGAAAACTTTGTGGTAATGTATTTCAATAAAATAATTTGTTTCACTTCATTTAATATATACCCTAATATTAACAAAAATAATTTTTTTAGTTAAATTATTGCAATAGTTTATAGTTATTAACTTTAATACTTTATACAGTAAAATATATCGTGCATTTTTTTGTAGAATTACCTGCTTTTAAAATCTTGAACAATGCCACCAAAGGGTTGTCCTGTTCTTAAAAAGTCATCGTCACCGTAGTGTGCATAAGATTTGTTGGGAGACATTTGTTCTTCACTAAACGCAATTTTCCGCTAAACAAATTTAAATTCAATAATATTTTATATTTCGTTTATTTGAGAAGCTCCGAACAACCTTCAGAGATCCAAAGTTGTCGAGCTCTGCCCTATTTCGTTCTAATTTTTTGAATAACTAAAAGTAATGACATGGATTATTTTGTCAAAATTTTCTTCAACTATTGTTTTAAACTTATTACAAAAATTAAAAATAGTCCGAAAAATCTGGAGAGAATAATTTAGAAAATATTTGAAGCTTAAGTACACTTGAAATCTCTCCTTTAAGCAGCAAAGCTTCAGAAATTTCTAATTTTATGGCGAAGCTCCGGAGCATGGTATGGGAGGGAAGAAACATTATTACTACACGTATATCAATATACTTTACCTAAATCATTTTTTGCTTTTATGTAAATTGTATTTAATAGATTTGCAATAGTTTAATTAAATTAACTTGTCTCTGAGATATCAATCAGCCAATTTTTTGACGGTAAAAATGCGAATCACCATATCATTTAGTTCTTTCTGTGATTTTGCTTGTGTGAAATTTGATAATTTTCTGACGAAAATCACTCGATTAAGTAATTACAAAAAGTAAAATGGTTTTAAATGGAAACAATTGAATCAATAAGTAGAAACCAAAAATACTTTGTGCTGTTTTCGCAACCAGTTGGATTTCATGCGGATGTTTTGAAGTGATATCAGTTCGTCGGCATCCCAAATTACAGGCGGCAGCAAAATTGATTCGTTCAAAAATTCAGTCGCCGCGTTCAGCAGAGCGGATCTGTCCGAGGCCGCATAGGCTGCTTCAGAAAACTCCTTAAACCAATAAATTAATTTTACACAAATTAATAATTCACGCTCAGTAGCACAAAAAAGTATCTTAAGTGCATCACATTTTTACACTTTTTAGGGGAAATACAAATTGCAAAATTTTATGCATTAAGTAGACATGAACCCCGTCATTATCATTTTATTCAATAAATAATTTAAGTGACATTAAAAAAAAATTAAAAAAATTAACTAAATTTACAATTATAGTGCCAACCTATGTGGTTATACCAAACTATTTAATATTTTTTGTTTAAAACTTTGAATATCATGTCATTCTGAAAAATTCTTTAGGGCACTGAAAAACGAATTTACGATTTTTAAATAATTATTAAAATAACCTACCTAAAATAAAACCCTCAATCTTAAACTTTCCTAAATTAAACTCAAACTGAAAACATAAATTAAACGTGAAGCTATAACATTTCTAAATTGGCTTACAATGCCTTCTTGCTTCCAATCACCTACTTCTTTGAATAAAAAAATAGTGTAAAACAAAATAAAAAGAAATAAAAAGGAAAAAAATCAAACAAAAACAAACGAGATAATAAAGCGTACCTAGGTATTGGTATGGTGTTATAAGTTACACCGCTTAAGTGATTTTTTTACAAGAATGGAATAAGAGTAATAGTTTTTTAAAACTCATAAAACACTATTAATTTTTTTGAATATTGATTTGCAATTCTAAATAGTAAAAGAGTTAAAAATAAATGTGCCTTAGCTTTAGTGGCGCTGTTGACATTATTGATTTTTATGCAAGTTTCATTAGCTAGTGTAACCAAAATTATATAATATACCAAAAATGTGCAGCTCTTATGTAAAAAAATTAAGTCAGAGTAGGCCATTGTAATGAGCCTCTCCATTTAAATAGCACCCTCCATAATAAAGGCATAGTAGCCAGTTTAATTTGCGCGAATTAAAATGGAGTGGAAGCCAATATAATGCCATAACTTAATTTCATTTCATCTTACAAGTGTAATACTGTCTGGGCCGAGAAGGGCCAAAACCTACCCCAAAAACGACAAAAAAAATCAGCGACTAAGCTAAGCCTAAGCAAAACCTAAGCTAAGCCTAAGCAAAATCTGCCTAAGCAAATCCTATAAGCCTAAGCAAAATCCAAGCTAAGCCTAAGCCTAAGCCTAAGCAAAACCTAAGCCTAAACAAAATCTAAGCCTTACTAAAGCCTAAGCCTAAGCAAAATCCAAGCTAAGCCTAAGCCTAAGCAAATTTTAAGCTAAGCAAAACCTAAACTTACCCCTCCCGTGTCATTTTTGGTTGGAGGTTTTGGCCTTCGGCGTCCGGGCCGAGGAAACTCGTGCTGGGGCCTATTTCATAAAAATTGCATGTAATTAATTTACAGCTGTAAATTAATAAACGCATATTTTTCTTTTGTATTTTTAATTAAAAATTATATTAATAAAATTGCGTTTAGAATTTAAAAAATTACATCTCTGTAAATTCCATAAATTCCACAGTTACGTACGTATTTTTTAATTAATAAAATAAGAAGAAATTAAATGCGTTTATTGAATTACAATTACAGAAATCTTTAGGAAATAGGCCCCTGGGGCCTGTTTCATAAAATACTGGTAAATTTTACAAGTTTGTAAAATGGAGAAAAATACAAGTTTTTAAAATTACTGACTTGTAAATTTTTAAACAAATAAAAAGATGTTTTTATATGTGTAACTAAATAATAAGCGTAAATAAAGAAACACTCATATTTCCAGTGGCAAGTTTATAAAAAGTGATGATAAAATAAACAAAAACGATGGAATTTATGTTTATGGTTTCTTTTTATAAAAATACCATTATAAACTTAAAGACTTAAAAAATGTTTCGCACATCATAGGTGAAAAGTAAAAAAAAACCGTTCATTCGGCCCGGCGGACCCGGCAAAAAATATAATTTCGTTTTTTTGTTAGATTTACGTTAAATAACAAATAAATAACATCTTCAATTATTGAACTTAGAATTACATTTCTTTTTAAGTTTAAGTAGATCTTTCATAGATTTTTTAATATACCTCCACAAACCAACAAAAAAAATAATTCAAATTTACAATGGTATTTTTACTTGTATTTTTTACTTGTATTTTTCACTTGTATTTTCACTTGTATTCAAGTTTTTTTACAAACTTGTAAAAAAATCAAGTGAAATCGTAAAGTAAATTTTACCCTACTCGGAGTAGGGTAAATTTTTTTTTTGAGAACTTGTGAAAAATTACAAGTGGCCAAAGTTTAAAACTGGAATAACTTTAAACACACAACAGCTACGTACATGAAATTTTAAATAGTTTGCACATGGCATATAATCTTTTTTCATTTCAAATTTCAACGCAAATGGTTCAGAATAAAAAAAGTTATTGATAGACTTGTAATTTACGAAGACCAGTATTTTATGAAACAGGCCCCTGGTTGACAATTTTAGAATTGTGAGTATATTATTTGTGAGTCATTTATTATTAACGAAAATACCTGTGTACTCATCATTGTTGCAACCACCCGACCTATTTCGTGAAAATCCGTGTTTCCCAAAGGACCAAGCAGAAGAAAAATGAATCTAAAAGTAATAAATTTATATTTAAACAAATTACGATCCAATTACTGAAATTATATGAAAACATACTATGTTTTAAGAGGTTCATAATTACACTATGTATTTTGGTTGAAACTTCAAAGTATTCATGGTGGTTCTATTTATACTAATAACTTTGATAAACAATGATTATCGATTTTTCTTAAGACAAAGTCAAATGTTTGAAATCTTTGAAGCATCGAATTAAACAATTTAACCCTTAAAAACAAAACAAAGTTTAAAACTTTAGAACAAAAATTTACAAAGTAATTCAAACCTAACAGGTAGTTCTTGTTCGGTAAGGTGAGGAAAAGGTACGGCTTGTTCTAGTCTGACAAAGGCACTTATTGGAGCATTAAGAAGGTCCGTTGCACCAATCAAACACACCAATACTTCTGTACCTGAAAACAACTTAATTTGAAATAAAACAACTCACATACACCTACACTGTAAGTAAATAAAACACTAAACTATGAAACTCTAGAACCAAAAGAAAAAAGTGGTTTATCTAACAATTAATAATAACATAATACCAGATTTGATAATTGAAATAAATAAATTAATACTTTTATCTGATAATTATCAATAAACTTAATAAATTTGATAGTTAGCAATGTAGCAAGTATTTTGTTTTCAGCTTAAAAATAGCTCTAAACCTAATACTGATACGTGCTAAATTTCAATTTTCGGTTTAAGTAAAAAAAATTTTGGAAAGGTTTAGTATTGAGAATTGATTTGATATAGCCTAACTTTAATATTCCTTCCACGAATGTTTTTGCTATTAAAGAAATCATTATAATATTAGAATTAATAAAAAAAGTATGAACGAGTGAACATGAAAATAACATCGGCCCTAAACAGCGAACGCACTCCATTTGACTTGACTATGACTTGACATGCGTAACTAAAGCTTTTAGACTCGCCGAGTATTGTGTTTTATAATATTTTTTTATAGTTCACAGTCACTTTTTGATAAAAATTTCAAGTTAAAGTTACGAATTTTAATTATTTTGCTAAAAAAAGAATAAAATATAACGTCTTTATTAATTAATAAAATAATTTTTCAACGGAACCGCTTAACCATTGCTTTTTCTCTTACTTTTACCTAAATCAACTTTTTAAGATTTTTTTAAAGACTGATTCCCTTTCAGGCAATTCACGACTAAGAAAATACAATGTAATGGTAAAAGTACCGTATTTTCTGCTTATTTTCCTAGACTACCATGATAAGACATTCGTCCTACGGTTGTAATATTTTTATTTGACTATGGTGGTGTGTAAACTCTCCCATGGTTAAAATTAACGTAACATTACCAAAAATATATAACATAATAATAAAGGAAAAATATGTGACTTCATATATTTCTCAGACACATTGACTGCTGTTATTAGGGCACGCCCTAATAAGAGCGCGCTCTTATTAGGGCACTCGGATGTGCTAATTAGGGCCCTGTTTCTGAAAGGAGGGCCCTTATTTGGGCGTGTAAGCGCTCTTATTAGGGCGCGCCCTTATTAGCACACCATGGCCCTAATAAGGGCGCGCCCTAATAAGCACACTTATCGATTTAAAAAAAGTTTTATGCAACTTTTATCATAGCTGCAATGGCTCAGTGGTGGTGATTCGGCCCATCACTGAGCATCTGACTGGTTCGAATCGCGCGGACGGCAGATTTTTTTAAAATTTTTTTCTTTACAAAAAATTGTCAATATTATTTATTGTTCTATTATTTTTCTTTTAATTTAACAGAAGTAGCCCACCAAAAAAAATAGTTGTTTATTTTTGTTATTTTGTTTTGGAAATTATACTTATCGCATTCGGTACACCAACAATAGAAAACTAACCTAAAAATTTTTTAAATGTTAATCCATTTGAAATATGAGCTAAATAATAAAAAAAGATTTAAAACTACTTCTTTTAGTGTTAGTTTTGTAAAAATGAATAATAATACTTACCTTATACTTGTTTTTTATTGATAAGATTTACTTGTGCATTAAATAAAATGAGAACAGTTTTAATTTTTACGAAATAATATAAGGAGCACGGAACAGTTGTTTTTTATAAAGAAAATTGATTTTACTACGAGGGTGCTAATTGTTTAGGGTCATACCATAATTTTCAGTAAAATAAACTTTTCATACCTTTTCGGTTTAAACAAAAAATAAATTGGAATGATAAACTACTCAATTGTTATGGTGTAACAAATGCAAGTATAAATTCCAAAAAAACAATAACAAAAATTAAAAGACTATTTTTTTGGTGGGCTACTTATGTTAAATTAAAAGAAAAATAATAAAACAACAAATAAGATTGACAATTTTTTGTAAAGAAAAAAAATTAAAAAAATCTGCCATCTGAAGGATTCGAACCCGTCAGATCGGTGGTAGGCCGAATCACTACCACTGAGCCATCGCAGCTGCGATAACAGTCGCATAAAACAGACTTATAAATAATCTTTTTTTTGCAAATCGATAAGTGTGCTAATTAGGGCGCGCCCTTATTAGGACCATGGTGTGCTAATAAGGGCGCGCCCTAATAAAAGCGCTTACACGCCCTAATAAGTGCCCTCCTTTCAGAAACAGGGACCTAATTAGCACATCCGAGTGCCCTAATAAGAGCGTGCTCTTATTAGGGCGCGCCCTAATAAGGGCAGTCAATGTGTCTGAGAAATATATGAAGTCACATATTTTTCCTTATTATTATGTTATATATTTTTGACATTACCTATCAGCGACTACTGTAGAACTTTTAGGCTAAAACATCATTGGCTTATAAAACATGTCTCACCAGTATCTTCTCCATCACTATCAGTATGTTCTCTTTTGCAAAAAAAGCAGGACAATTTGTTTTGAATCCTTGTTAGCCACGGTACTTGTGGCTGTTTTTCTGGTTCAGTTTTGGGTTTCTTTTGTTCCTCTTCCTGTTCTTCTGCTATGGAATGTAATACTTTGTCGCTGTGGAAAGAAGGACGTTTCTAAAATCAATTTGAATAGTTTCAACTTAAGGTAAGTTTAAATTATTTAAATAAAAGCCATTTAGATTTAGGGTCAGTGAAGTCGAAAGAACTTGGGGCCAAAAATAAAGAACTTGGAGCCGTAAAAAATTGGGGAACTTTAAGTTGAAAATAAAAATCGCTGAAACGTTTGCCTAAGCCTAAGCGAAACCTAAATCTAAGCCCAAACCGATTTTTTTCTTAAAGTATCAATTTCACATTGTTTGTTGCTCTAAGTTTTTAAAAAATTTAAATGACTCCAAGTTCACTGCTTTTGGCTCTAAAAACCGCATACCGCCATTTAAAAGGTATTTTAAATAAATAGCAAGAATACATAAATATAAAAAAAATTTTACAAAAATAAATAACACAAAGATGGGTGTTTCATATATTGCTGGCTGAGTCACATTTACTGTCCAAACTAGGGCATGCCTTAATTAAGGTATACCCTGGTTAAGAAAATAAATGTTTTAATTAGGGTCTTGTTTCTAAAAGCATGGATTGACCAATATTCCATAAGAGTTAAATAATGTGCAACACTTTGGTAAACAGTTTTTTGAATTATATATTAAGCAAAGCAATCCACAAGGTAGATTTTTCATCAGGTAGAAATCTTTAATACGACCTGTGGAGTAATCTAGTTTGTTGAATAAACTACGATAAAGATTTTTCACATAATACTGGTAAAATGGTACACATGTTGGAATTCATTAATATTTGTGGAATATTTAAAAAAGTATTGTGTAGAAAAACTCAACTGTAGATTATTCCATAGGTTTTAGTAGATATTTTTCAGTTTCAATAGGTAATATTATGTAGAAAACCCCTGATGTAAAATTATACAATAAATCGAAGATTATTTCACAGATCGTAGTAAGATTATTTCACAGATCGTAGTAAATATTTCTACCTGAACAAAAATCTAGACTATGAATTTGCTTAACCTGTAGTTACAACTACTGTTTAACACACATTCTATTACTCTTATGCATTCATCGCTCTCTCAGAACGTGTTTGGGTTTTATTAAGGACGTCCCAAAAAAGAGCACTCCCTTTGTCTTTTAAATCAATTTATTTAAAATTACTTAATTAATTATAGTTTCGTAAAAATATATAAATCAACATCTTTTAGATTTATTCTATTCACAAGATTTTTGATTTCTTCCTATTAAAAATTAAATAGTTACATTTTTAAAAAAACTTAACGAAATATTTTTTATTAGTCCTCCTTGTTTGGGGCTGTATAATCTTAATTGGAACGTTCCCTAATAAAAAAACCATTAAACGCTCTCATTAGAGCTATCCCTAGTTAGGGCAGCAATTGTTTCCGAGCAATATATAAATGCACATGTTTTTTTCTTTAGTTTTAGTTTTATTAGTTTTGTTTTACACACGCCCTTTAAATTCTAAAATCCTACATACAAAACTAAAAATTAAAATCAAAGTAAATAAAATTAAAATCATACATAATAAGTCATAAAATCTCAATGTTAAAAATTTATATTCATAAAATACCAAGTTTTTAAGTTATAAGAGACCCCAAGTTACCGACACCCTAAAGCGGGAGTTGTCATGAAAATACGTTTTTAACGATTGAAATCCCAATTTTAAAGTTTCAAATCGAAACCGATAAATTAAAATTAAAGATGAATATAATTTCAGCAATAGATTTGCCATGGGGGAATCGAAATTTTATTATTGCAATAAAAAATAAAGATAAACCTTTATTGAGTACATAAAGATAAGACGTTCCGGACTCAGCTGGATCCATCATCAGTTATACATTACATTGCTAAATTAATAAATCACAAAATTCTAAATGTCAATAAATACAATATAATATATGGAAGTTACAATACTAATAAAACATACTATTAAAAAATATATGACTAAAAGAACAAAAAGCAATAAGAAAGAGGAACATCAAGGAAAAATATATATATTAAAAACAAAAATACCTCAACACTAGCAATATTTTTGTTTAAAACAGGCTTATTTTTCTTAATACAGAGACTTTCTATAATTTTAAGACGAAACTCATTAGAGTCAGATGCTAAAACATAAAAATCAATAAAACTCGGCTCAACAGTTTGGTCCTTACAAAATAAAACATGATCATGTCAAAAATATATAATACTATATATTATATTAAGGAAAAATATGACATTCAGTCTCAGAAGCGAAACTATTTGGTGCCATTTTTTGAGCACTGCCATTAAGTGTTGTGCGCATAAAATGGCAAAACAACTGTTCTTATTTAGGCATGTGTCGTGTAAATGGGCACTTCTAAAAATGTAGCAGTGTTTTTGCGCATATCCTAGCATGCTAACTCGAACGCACTGCATTTTGAAGTACACTGCACTTTTTTGGCAATCTTGTGCGCATTATGCGCACAACACTTAATGACAGTGTTAAAAAAATGGCACCAAATAGTTTCGCTTCTGAGACTGAGTGTCGTATTTTTCCTTAATATATTATATAGTATTATATATTTTTGATCATTTGTTGTGCATAGCTTAGACAAAACTGATTGCTTTGTCAAGCCCAAAATACCAATATGCTCTGAAATCCGGGTACCTATGTGACGAGTGAATTCGCCAATATAAGCAGCATTGCAGCCACTACACTGATATTTATAAATAATCCAACATTGTTTATAGATATCAGTGTAGTGACTGCAATGCTGCTTATATTGGCGAGTTCACTCGTCACATAGGAACCCGGATTTTAGAGCATACTGGTATTTCGTGTTTGACAAACCAATCAGTTTTATCTAAGCCATCCACGATACATGATCGTGTTTTATTTTGTAAGGACCAACCTGTTGAGCCCAGTTTTAACGATTTTTATGTTTTAGCACCTGAATCTAATGAGTTTCGTTTTAAAATTAAGGAAAACCTCTGTATTAAGAAAATTAAGCCTGTTTTAAACAAAAATATTATTAGTGTTGAGCTTTTTTGTTTTTGATATATAAATATTTTACTCGATGTTCCTCTTTCTTATTGCTTTTTATTCTTTTCTCATAAATGTTTTATCATTATGTTTTATTAGTATTGTAACTTCCATATATTATATTTTATTTATTGACGTTAAGAATTTTTGAAATTTTTTTAATTTAGAAATATAACTGATGATGGATCCAGCTGAATCCGAAACGTATTATCCTTATGTACTCAATAAACGTTTTATCTTTATTTTTTATTGCAATGAATATAATTGTTTGACTACAAAAATGTTAATTCTTGTACTCAATTGCGCAAATTTTAAGTTAAAACTCCAGATTACATAATTTGAATAATTTGTTTAGTTTCTAGATAGAAATTTTCATTATTTTTAATTTAAGTTTTAGATGTTAATAAATGTTTGATTAATTGATTTACTTATGAATAATTCTTAGTTCCTTTAATATTTTACTAAGTAAGTAACCTTTTTTATTAAAAAAAACTTCAGTTGTGGAAAAGATAACTAAATTTTTGCGACATTAAAGCATGTAAAAAACAAAATATAAAAATCACTAAAAACTAAAAAAAATTAAATTACTTGTAAAACGATTATACTTTAATCACTTATTTAGGGATTTACGGAATACCATTTAGAGTTAATTAATTATATAATTTGTCGATAAAACCCTTTGTCAACGTATATAGCATTGAAAAATTTGTCTTTCACAAGTTATTTATGTAGAAATTCTGATGAATATAAAATACAAATATAAGCTACAAATTTCACTCATATTTTAAAAATTTCTCAGCCAATAGCTTGTGGTTGCGCTTAACAAAAAATAAGCATAAATAATTATATAAAGCTACATCACAAAAAGACAGTTTAATACTGAAAGTTACGAGAATTTTTCGTCTATTCTTCATGCTAGGAAGAACAAAGTCACTGCTTCAAGAAGGGCGTTTCTAAAAGTTTCCTTACGAATAAATTTAGTTTTAAGTTTTTTTAATGATACTAACATTCATTAACAAGTACTAAAAAATCTATTATACGTAATCCAAAAATAATTTTAAGCTGTAACCAAATACAATAACTTAACGGATGACAAAAAGGTAGCAAAGTTAAATTTTAAATTTTGTGTTTTTATAAAACAACTGTGATTTTTTGCATGGCTATATTTTGTTTGCATGCTTAAATGTATAAAAACATACCGGATCTTACTGATGAGCTCTGAGTGTTATATTTTCAATGTAATTAAAAAATTATCTAAGATTAAGAGCGAAAGACATTTTTTAATTTAAAGTTTTATATACTTAAAAATAGTTTTAAACTAAGTATAAACTGTTATAATTATGTTTTTATAATTTTACTGTACTTTGTTAGGCGTTTAGTTTTTATTATCATTTAAAATATTTCGCTATTTTACGTTAACATTTTATATTTTATATTTGTTATGTTGATTTAAAAAATTTTGACGTACGTTATTCCTTTTAAGTGAAGTGATAGATTCTATTGAAAAGCTCCGACTATCATGAAGCTTAAAAGGCATAAAAAAATGTGTCTAGAATTAGGAGCAAAACATATTTTTTGATATTACAAAATTTATCTTATTTCATGCCTGTAAAATTTAAAACATCGTTGTATTGTAACTTAATTTGTGATTATTTTAGCGTCTTTACAGGTTACATCAGAAATTACGGTAAAAACTTTTATTTATGCGTGTTTAGCGAATTCGTATTTTTTTTAGCTATTAATATCTTTTCCCTCTCCCCTCAAAACTCTGCGATTTTTCGTTTCCAGTTTCCTTTCGTTTTCTATTTAATAAATCATCTTCAGGTAACTTTTAACTTATACAATATTAATCAAATTATTACATTTTATCATTGCATACATACAAAATCCCCCTTTCCCTCACCCGTTTTTTTTCTATTAAACAGAAAAAAACTATTATAAATTTATTAAATAATGAATAAATTAATAAAGCGTTTGGGTTGAGAGCCAGTGTAAACTCCCCTCATCTCCCATCCCATCCGTAGTTTAGGAAAGAGGGCACTCTTAACCTCCCTCGTTTTTGAAAAGCTAAAGATAAAATGTTTTTTAAAATGAATTTTACCCCCTCCCCCAACCCTTTGTATAAATGTTTTAATGCTACAGTACTTCTAATTTTAAACAGGCAATAGAATTAAACGAATTTGCAAACAATAAAAAAATTCTAACATAATTTTAAGAATTTTTAAATTTCAGTTACCGTGGGAAGACCATTAGATGTATATCTGTGGTTTTCTTTGACATTTCCAAATGAATTTGAATGTGAACTATTTCTTGGCTAAATTTAGAAAATACATGTCATGTTCATAAATCATAAACATAAATCAAACTACAAATTAAACAACTAAATAAATCATAAATACATTAACAGCATGATAAGAAAATAAATCCATAAAGATCAATTTTTATCGAATTTAATTGATCACAGATTTAAATTTAGAACCTGTGTATAAATTTAAACATGCTTGTATTTGTGCTTTTATTAGTAAATTGTGAAGAAAGTCGCAAATTTAAAAAAAAAGAAATTACTAAAGTTTAGTTTCTTACTAAACGATTTCAAAATATTTTTATAATCCATTCTTCCTGATAGCAGAATTTACGTTTCTGTAAATACTGATTTTTTACAAACCTTTCAGTTTCCATGCCTTTATAAAAATCAGTTGAAGTTATATAGCAACGTGTTGTTATGGCTCCTTAAAAAACTTACAATAGCACCGGAAGGCTGGAGAAGCTGAGAGGATTTTCGGACTAGTTCCCGTATATCTTCGAAAGATTTCTGACTGTCCGTCCCAGTTTTGTGTTGAAAGTCGAAAAAACTGTCGCTGCGTTCAAAACAGTGGTTGGACGGACGATGAGGCAGACCTTGCTGCCTGTAGAAAAACTGCTGCAGGGAGTTGTAGCTGTCGTTTCTCATGAAAATCTCCCC
Organism: Microlaimidae sp. YZB2_3; assembly: GCA_030248175.1. Taxonomy (NCBI): domain Eukaryota; kingdom Metazoa; phylum Nematoda; class Chromadorea; order Desmodorida; family Microlaimidae; species Microlaimidae sp. YZB2_3. The sequence continues at coordinate 540 of JASAMX010021067.1, read as the reverse complement.
AACATGTGCATGTCCTAAATATGCCGAAAGATTCAGTTTTTGGCTAAGAAAGATCAATCCATACCCGAGGTACATAAATTCTTAAACACTCCTGTTGTTAATGTTGCGTTATATTCATATACTCAAGTCTTACGTTAAGAGGACCTTGTTACTTGTGGAAAACTGCTGCAGGGAGTTGAAAATTCTAGCTTTCGTGTTTTTTTTTTAAATTAATCTTCGTAAAATTGTGGTTTAAAGTTTGGAAGAAGGTTAAATTGGCTATTGTGTTCACATTTTATCAAGTCTGAGATTTGTGAGTTATGCATTAATTTTTCTTACTTTTTAAAAGATCATGGTTGATTTTAAATAAATTAAATAAAAATGTTTACTGTCAGTCAAAGATAATATACAATACAAATGACTACAAAAATTACAAGACTAAATAAGTACATGACGACAGAAGGCAGGTAAAGACAAAATTACACTCATAAACTGCCCGTAATACTGTAATAAACAACATTTCAAAATACTCATTCAAATATATGAATCACTGACATATTT
>JASAMX010021066.1:0-10740 GCA_030248175.1 Microlaimidae sp. YZB2_3 | reverse complement strand
TATGTTGGTCTCCCTTGGTTCAGTTACGTATTGCTCGGGAAGGATGGAACGGGAGCTGAGAACGGTGGAGAGAGTTAGCGCCCGGGTAAGAATTTTTTTTAATTTACTAATTAGTAGTTTTGATCTAAAAACAAGTGATCATTTTATGCCATTATTTTTTCCTTGCGTTTTTTGAGTACATTTTACCCATATACTGTTGTTTTTGATTAAGATGTAAAAAACATTAGTTCTAAATCAAAGAACTTTCACTGCATTTTGCGCTTCGATATATATAAACACTAAGTTTGGAGGCGATTTAAAAAATGTAAACAAAACTTTTGTTTTAAAAAACTTCAATTCAAATCAAAAGATGTGGGGTTTAATTTAATCAGGATACAAAAAATATTAGCTTTTAGGAGGGTTGACCCGGGGTAGACCAGTTTGAAATCTAGAGAGGGGTCAGAGGGAGTCCGGTTTCCAAACGAAGTCAAATTAAATCATTTATTTAAGTGTTTTAGCACTAAAATATAATTTTATATACTAAAATAGGCTCTTTATGTATAAAGGAGTACAAAAGTACGGTTTTTTACTACAAAACTGTGACAGTAAATTTTGACCTAAATTCATACCCAAAATTTGTCTCGAAAAGGGGAGAGGGGGTCGATTTTGAATTTCAGAGGGGGATAGGGTGTCAAAATTTAAAAGTTTTGGAGGGAGGGGGCCCTAGATTTTTTCTAGGAGAAGGGGGTCCTAAATTTCGAGGCTAAGGGGTGGACCCCACCCTACAGCCCCCAAGCTCATGTATGGTCGGGGTTACAATGCCACCAAAACATAATTTCAGACCTGTGCACTGCCCCCCCGGGCCCCGATTAAAACGGGGGGGGGGGGCAATTCCAAAACGGGGGGGCAGGGGGGGGGGGGGCAACTTTTTTCGAAACGGGGGGGGGGGGCAATAAAATGCGGGGGGGGGCAAGCAGGGGAGAGAGAGAAAAAAACAGAGAGGAGAAAAAAAGAGAAAAAAAGAAGGGAAAAGGGAAAAAAGGGAGAAAAAAAGCGGATATAAGGTAAAAATAGGTCTAAAATGGCTTAAAATACATTGAAATAGGCTAAAAACTGCAAAAAATTCTCAATGATGGGGTCATCATAGGTATAAAATGGCGTCATATTTTTAGGGTACTTTTTTTATTTTTTGGCGGGGGGGGGGGGGGCAAATCCTCCAATAAAACGGGGGGGGGGGGTATTTTCAGACCGTGCACAGGTCTGAGGGTGTATGGCTAAAAGTGGCAAAGGAAGGGAGAAGGGACTGAAAAAAATTAACATCTCCTTAACGTGTTATTTAAAAGGATTTATTACATCTCTTGAAGAAAAAAATGTCTTTGAAATACTTTTAAACATCGTGAAACTGAAGTTGGTTTTAGCAATATACAAATTTCAAAAATACGATTAAAATGGTTTTGGTTCAAAACATCTAAAAATAGAAGTTTTAAAGGACATTTTATTCGCTCAGCAGTTAAACCAACCAATTATAATTATCTAGTTTTTTTTCGTTCTCACCACACCCGGGAAATCGCTCACTAACGGGTTACGGGTTCTATCATATAAGGGATGTTCTATCATATGTGGATAGTCTCTCGGGTTTGGGGCAAGGAGGTATATCCATCCAACTCCTAAAATTAAGGGGAAGTGGAGTGTCCCAAAAATTTTTTGAGATAAAATACTCCAAAATAATCCCTTTTTAGCGTTTTTAGTACTGAGACCCCCCTCCCCCCCCCAAATTTTTAGAGGGGGGTGTCGGCAGTTTCGAGATTTTAGAAAGGAGTATAACTTTCCCCTGCCCACCTACGGTCTGTATATTAAAAATTATTTAGGCAGCTAACCCCCAAATTTTTTATTTTTAGCTTTTTAAGCACTGGGACTTCCAAATTTTAGAATTATCGGGAAAACAGTTTCTAGATTTTTAAGGGTACGATGTATAATCTTCCAATTCTCCTTGCCCACCAGCGAGTCCATCTACCGCCAATTTTCCCACCTAATACTTCCGCAATCCTGTCCCATTCGTAGCGAACGACAGCAGGGTAACCTCCCAAACTCCGAATAAACTTGCCCATGTATGCCTCTGCCCTGTGCCCCTTTCCTTAAAAAATTTTAAAGAGGCTTCCATTAACGCTACGCTAATAATCCCATCCCACCTAATACTTCCGCGATCCGTTCCCATTCGTGGCGAACGACCTCGGGGTAATCGTTCCCGCGGTCGAAACTCATCCGATACATATTCCGTCCGCCGAATAGGAAATAATCCGCGTCATGTGTGATCGTACCCTGAATCAAGTTCAATTTTTCTAAATGGGCGCATTCCGCTTCAGCCTCCCCGGCAGCGCTCAGGTAGGGAACGCCGAGAATATCCAAAAGCTCCTAAAACGCATGCATTTATATAGGCACTTAAAAAAATGAAACATTAACTTTCTGGGTAAAAACTAAAAGCAACGCTCCTGTCTTTATGGTATTTCCGCCCCATCTTTGTACTAATTTTCCTGAATCAAGTTCAATTTTTCTAGATGGGCGCATTCCGCTTCAGCCTCCCCGGCAGCGCTCAGGTAGGGAACACCGACATAGGTGAGAAAGGGGGGGGGGGGGCAGGGTGGGGTCCACCCCCCCTGGCCTCGAAATTTTGGGACCCCCCCAGACGAAAATCTAGGGCCCCCCTCCACCCAAATTTTCGAATTTTTTACCCCTGACCCCCCTTTAGATTGTAAAAAAATTTTAGGTACCTTTTTTTATACTAAATTTTCTTCCAAAAACGTGAATTTTCATCACATATTCATGCTTTTGCACCCTTTTTATACATGAATATGGCTTTTTATTTAATAAAATGTAGTATTATCCTATAAAAAGAACAATTATTAAAGTTATTATGGTTTAAAACTGTTTTGCTTTGGACACCGGACCCCACCTGATCCCCCTCTAGATTTCAAAATTTTGCACCCCGGGTCTACCCCCCCTAAAAAGCTAGGGGGGTCCGGACCCCCCTGGGACCCCCCTACTAGAATTCAAAATTCGATTTACCCCGGGTAACCACAACCCTAGCTTCCCCGACCGTGCTAACCTATGAACACCGAGGATGTCCAAAAGCTCCTGAAACGCATACATATAGTTACTTTACAAAAAATGAAAGATTAACTTTCTGGGTAAAAACTAAAAGCAACGCTCCTGTCTTTATGGTATTTTCGCCCCATGTTTGTACTAATTTTTCAGAATCAGTTTCAGTTTTCCTAGATGGGCACACTGTTTTACAAGAAGATGCTCTATCTATACCAACACTGTTGTTGGTGTAGAGTTTTAGTCATATTAGGGGATTGCAGGGAGAAAATGTGAGTTTTACATCCTCCTTCTTTAAGATAATATTTATAACTGTTTCGGTTCCGTTTTATTAAAACTGAAACGCACTCACTCACCATGCATTCTTGACTGACCGAACTGTAATATTCTTGGGAAACAGATCTTGATGGCGTGGATTTTTCATTACAGAGTTTTCGTGGAGTTCTCGGCGGAGACATTAAAGCTCTCTGCTGTGATGAAAAGCTATACTTTTATGTTCAGTGAAAACCTAACTTTTAATGTAGCAAAAGTGCTTTATTGCCCCTAAATCGCTATATTACATACCAAATTAAATTCAAAAAATATTAACCCGGTCACATACATGCAGACCTGTGCACTGCCCCCCCCCCCCCGGTTTAAACGGGGGGGGGGGGCCATTCCAAAACGGGGGGGGCAACTTTTTTGAAACGGGGGGCAATAAAACGGGGGGGCAAGCAGGGGGAAAGAAAAAAAAAAAAAGGAGAAAAAAAAGAATAGAAAAGAGAAAAAAGGGACAAAAAAGCCAAAATAAGTTAAAAATAGGTCTGAAATGGTTTAAAACACATTCAAATAGACTAAAAACTGCAAAAAAAATTGCGATGATAGCGTCATCATAGGTCAAAAATGGCGTCATAATTTTAGGGTACTTTTTCATTTTTTTGGCGGGGGGGAGGCAATAAAACGGGGAGGGGCAAATCCTCCAATAAAACGGGGGGCATTTCCAGACCGTGCACAGGTCTGTACATGGGCAAATTGGCTTAAAGTAGTAGAGAATGGTTAAACCCGGTTCGGATTAGGAGGGGGGTTAAACGTAAATCTCTAGAAACGCATTTTACCCATATAGTTTTTGGCTTTTGAAGGAAAAATGGTTAAAAAAACGCTAAAAAACTAATTCAGGTCAAAAAGCCCTTGTTTATTAAATTTTTTAGTGTTTTATTGCCTAAAACACTCATTTTAACCTCAAAACTGAAGTTTATAAGTAGTTAGAAGTCGTTTTAAAGATTTTTTGTTCAAATTTTTAAAATTTTGGGGGAGGGTGTTAATCTTCCCAGGTATATCTGTGAGCAGACTTGTGCACGGTTTGGAAATGCCCCCCCTCCCCACTTTATTGAAGAATTTTATCTTCCCACCCAAAAATAAAAAGTACCTAAAAATTATGGCGCCATTTTTGACCTATAATGAAGCAATCATTGCGAAATTTTTGCAGTTTTTAGCCTATTTCAATGCATTTTAAGCCATTTTAGACCTATTAGCTTAATTTCGTTTTTTGTGCCTTTTCCCTTCTTTTTTTTTCCTTTTTTTTCTTTCTCCTTTGCTTGCCCCCGTTTTATTGCCACCCTCATTTCAAAAAAGTTGCGTGCCCCCCCATTTTGGAATTGCCCCCCAATAAAACCCCGGGGGGGAGTGCACAGGTGTGTGTGAGTCCCCTGTTTTTATATAAACAAACAATCTGTAACTTGACTTAGTGTTAACTAGCCTTTAAAAATTCTCTAAGAATGGAGCAGGAAAAAAGGGCGATTTCTCCCCGGGCCTGTGTTTAGACAGAAAAGATGTGGACTAGTCAGGGATGGACTTTATTTGCACGTGCACCATAAGAAATTTGTATTTGATTTGGCCTGCTGCCCACTATATAAACATTTCAACCATATAATAATAATTTATTTATACGTTGAACTAATTACCAGACCTGTGCACGGTCTGAAAATGCCCCCCCCCGTTTTATTGGAGGATTTGCCCCCCGCCAAAAAATGAAAAAGTACCCTAAAAATATGACGCCATTTTTGACCTATGATGACGCCATCATCGCGAATTTTTTGCAGTTTTTAGCATATTTTAAAGTATTTTAAGCCATTTTAGACCTATTTTTACCTTATTTCCGCTTTTTTGTCCCTTTATTCTCTTTTCCCTTCTTTTTTTCTCTTTTTTTTCTTTCCCCCCTGCTTGCCCCCACCCCGTTTTAAAAAAGTTGCCCCCCCCGTGCCCCCCCATTTTGGAATTGCCCCCCCCCCCGTTTCAACCCCGGGGGGGGGGGGGGCAGTGCACAGGTCTGAATTACACAGCACTGTTGCATTTTTTTAATCTGATGAAATGACAATTGAAAAAATTATACTCACAGCAATTTTTGACAAGCGCGAAATGGCCACTTTTTTAATTGGAAGGTTATATCTGTATGTGTAAGAAACAACTATAAATTTGAAAAAGTGGCGATTTCGCACTTGTCAAGAATTGCTGCAAGTTTAATTTTTTCAATTGTCATTTCATTCGATTAAAAAAATGCAACAGTACTGTGTAATTAGTTCAACGTATAAATAAATTATTTTATGGTAGAAGTTTTTATTCAGTGGGCAGCTGGCCAAATCAAATACGAGATTCTTCTGGTGTAAATAATGTTCATCTCAGCCGGAACTCCGGAGCTTCCTCCATTTTAAATGGACGGAGCTCCGGAGCATGATATTGGACGGTAGGAACATCACTAGTGCACATTCACCTCTGCACATACGTTCACCTCGGACTAGTGTACATTTTTGTCTTGATTTAAGCCCATAATTGAATCGCGTCTTTTTCCTACTCTATTCTCACAGATCAATTTTCAGGGCCAGTTTAAACTTTTTTAATTGTATCTTAAGTATTACCAGCATAAACTAAGTTTTAAAAAAACAAGAGTTTTTAAGTGCAATGACACGGAGGGCGAAGTGTGTTAAAAAATTAATAAAAATTGTGTTAAAAACGTGGAAGTAACTTACTTTATGTGGAAAAAAATTACGCTCTGTAGTCGATTTCGCAGCTAGTTGGAAAGAATTAAACAATTAATAATGGAAATATATGACACGGCACTGCAGGGCTAAATCGCCCCGTGGCACTCCTGCGTCACTTATGATTAAAATTATTAATTTATAAAAACTAATTTTCTAATTAATATCCTTCCCAGCTAAGAAAATATTTAAAATAATTTGTTGTTTTCGATGTTTCCCGCTTGGTGGAGGCAACTGGCGCTGGGAACTGGTGCGGTTTCTGCGACCAATTAAAAACGAGCACAGAATTCTGCTAGTATTGTGCAGTTTTTATGAAGGGCTATAATACACATCTGTAGATTTCTACTAAACCTCAACAGCCGGTCCAATCCCACTGAATCTTCGCAACGTTTCTTTTCTGAGATAAAAGACGCGTCGAACACTAAAATCAACAAGGTTAAAAAATACAAAACAAGGTAATACTGAAATTAACGGCGTAAAAGGTTTTACAGTATAGTTCAGACAAAGGTCAAAAATATAAAACAATATATTAAATTTTTTTCAATTCGAAGGCCTTTGTTTTCACAGAATAGCAGACCTGAGCACTGTCTGGAAATGCCCCCCCCCCGCTTTATTGCAGGATTTGCTTTGCCCCCCCTCCCGCCAAAAAATGAAAAAGTACCCTAAAATCATGACGCCATTTTTGACCTATGATGACGCCATCATCGCGATTTGTTTGCAGTTTTTTAGTTTATTTTAATGAATTTTACGCCATTTTAGACCTATTTTTACCTTATTTTCGCTTTTTTGTCTATTTTTCGCTTTTTTGTCTATTTTTCCCTTTTCCCTTCTTTTTTTTCTCTTTTTTTTGCCTCTGCTTGCCCCCACCTGTTTTATTGCCCCCCGTTTCAAAAAAGTTGCTCCCCCGTTTTGTAATTCCGCCCCCAATAAAACCCTCGGGGCAGTGCATAGGTCTAAAATAGTAAAAACAAAGGCCTTCGAATTAAAAAAATTAAAAAAAAAAACTTGCCGGCAACTGGGCGAATCCCCATTTTTTTCAAGACGGAAATTCGTTTGAAGAGTGTGGTCAAGTGAGGCTTTTCTATTAGTCTCCGAGGTTTGTTGGGACCCAACGGTTTCAACCCTCGCACTGACGCCTGTATCCACAGACTAACATCTGTAAACAAATTAATTAACACACAAAAATAACATATAAAAATACAAGGTACAAGTCCCATACGTGTACCGAATATCGATTTTACCGACGAAAAAGTAAAATACGCATATAAAGCATTTTTCTATACCCTAAATCTATAGGTGAGAAAGGTGGAGGGCAGGGTGGGGTCCACCCCCCTTTAGCCTCGAAATTTTGGAACCCCCTCCTATAGATGAAAATCCAGGGGGCCCCTTCCCCCATATTTTCAAATTTTTTACCCCTGACCCCTCTAGAATTTGAAATCTGACCCCTCCCCCTCAAGAAAATTTTAAGTACTTTTTTAATACTAAATTTTCTTCCAAAAACGTGATTTTTTTAACACATACTCATGTTTTTACACCCTTTTTACACCAGAATATAGCGTTTTATTCAATAAAATGTAGTATTATCCTATAAAATGTAGTATTATCCTATTATGGTTTAAAACTGTTTTGCTTTGGACACCGGACCTCACCTGACCCCCCTCTAGATTTTAAAATTTTTCACCCCAGGTCGACCCCCACCCCTAAAAAGCTAGGGCCCTGGGACCCCCTTCCTAGAATTAAAAATTCGATTTACCCTGGGTAAATACCCCCCTAGCTTCCCGGACCGTTCTCACCTATGCCTAAATTGTACACGTAGACCTTAATTTTGGGGTTATTTTCAGAATATAAATCTTTCGCAAGGAGTTATGACACCATTTATGCCCAAAAACAACTTATTTTCAGCAGGTACAATTTATGATGTTAAGGAAAATTTTTTATAAGGTTTTAAACAACTTAAAAAGTATTTTTTCGAATTTCAAAGATTCTTACGGCTTTAAATATGGTTTAAAATTTTTTCTAGCCCATTCCAATTAGTATGACAAGCAGCTAAAAATGTGTAAATTTAAGTTTTAAAAAAAAATTAGTATTCTTTAGAACCACAGAATCAGGTAAAAATATGTTAAAAAAACAATTTAGCTTAATTTTAAGCTTTTACTTAGGCAAAATTAGTGAAACTAAGTTTAAATTAGCCAAATTAACAATTCCTGTCCATGTTTTTGGTGAACCATCTGATTATCAGATTTTTTTTACACTCTCTAAACTTTTAAAAATTCAAAAATATAACTTTAAATGTATTTTGTTGTTTAACAAAAAAATTTTCTTAACAGCAAAAATTGCACATAAAATATACATACCAAAAAAATGGTCCTTTTTGGGCATAAATGGGCTCATAACTGCTTACAAATCATTTAAATCCCAAAAATAATCTCGAAATTGAAGTCTATGCCTACGATTTAGGCTATAAAGATGTTTTACATGTGTATTTTATTTTTGGATCGGTCAAATCGATAATTGGTACACGTATAGGACATTGGTGGGAAGTTGGCAGGCTTTCACGCTACAAATACTAAATAAAAACATGTTTATAGGTCAATTTTGACCTGAAGATCTTGTTTTTAAACTTTAAAAAATGATTGAAGCACGATTTTTGATAATATGGGGTAAAATATAGGCAAAAAATGACAATATTTTGGGTACACAATTTTTACTGTTAAGAAAAATTTTTTAATAACCACTAAATTAAAATAAAAGTTTTGTTTTAGCATTGCTGGAAGTCCGGAAAATCTAAACATTTGCATAAAAACTATAAATTGGATAGTCACATGGACCACCGAAAATATGGAAAACAAATTTGTTTTTGTTTAAAAAGCTAATTTATGCTTATTTTTAATCAGATTTATTCTTTCTAAGCCTAAACAAAGCCTAAAAATTAAGCTAAATTGTATTATGAGGCATTTTTGTTAAATTATCTCATTTTTTAAATCTTAATTTTTTTCACGACTGAATTTTGATACATTTTTAAGCGGTTGTTGTACAAAATTGGTGAAGACCAGAAAAAAAGTAAAAATTTTTTTAGAATCACCAGACTCTCGGCAATCTAACAAATATTCATTCATATTGGTTGAAGCCCTATTTAAAAAATTTCTTAACAGCATAAAATGTACCTTGAAAAAAGGTCATTTTTTGGCTATAAAACACCATTTATTTTTTTAAAGGGTAGTTTAATCATTTTTTAATGTCCAAAATTAAAATTGCAAAGTCAGAATTGACCTAGAAACATGTTTTTATTTAGGTTTGTTTGGTGGAATTCTTAAACCGATTTTTGGTACACGTTTAGTACTTGTACCAGCGTTCTCTTTTACACATATGGCTGATAAAATAGGAAAGCCAGTAATATTCAGCCGGGAGTTAGCTGAGAGTCAGCAATAGAAATTACTTCTCTAATACTTCATGCCGAACGCCTACAATAGCGGAGTATTTTTTAATAAACACTATAAAAAATTTTAGACATTATTTCAAATTTGCAGTAAATGCCATGTAGTTTTAAATTTCAAATTTGAAACAATGTCTAAAATTCTTTATAGTGTTTCAAAAATACTCCGCTGAAGGCTTTCATTATATTACAAAGTCGATTTTCAATTGCTGGATCTCAGCTGGCTCCGGTTGAGAATTTCTGGCTTTCCTATTTTATCAGCCTTATTTGTTGTAAGAGAACGCTTTGAAAATGTAGCACTTAGGGCTATACTATAGGAAAACCAGCGAACTAAATGGGGTCGAAAGACCGACGCGAGAACCGGCGCAAACGCCTGCTGGCTCTTAGCTGGCTCCTCGTTCCAAATTGCTGGCTTTCCTGTTTTAGCCAAGTCCGTAGCCAAGGGGGCATTGGGGGGATTAATCCCCCCTCAAATTCTGGGAAGGCAAAAAATTTCGTAAGGGTCCCCCCTTTGGTTTTTTTAAAAATTTAGAAAAAAAATTTTTTTTTCCAAATCACTCTGTAATGTATTAAAGCTATCTAAAATGCATTATTTAAAGTGATTTAGGTTCATAAAAGTTCTTATTTATAAAAAAGGAATTATTTATAATTCAAAACATTAGTGCAGTGAGTTTAAAAATATTGTATTTTTGTTTTGTGTGAAAATATTTGCATAAAAGCGGCAGTATCAAAGAGTGGGAAGTCACGATTCAACCACTTTTTTGGTATAAAAAAGCGGTTTTCTTAGGATTTTTTATTGTAAATGCTTTGGTTACTCACTTTAAAACCGTCTTCTTCAATTATTACTGTTAAAATGACAGAGCCACAAAGGCACTTAATGGACATATCCAAATTTAAGCAAATTTTGGATACATCAGCAAATTTTGGATATTAATAACTGAAGCATTTACTATAAAAACTTAAATTAAATAAAGATTTTTTATTTTTAGAAAACGTTTGTTCTTTTTTATTAAAATAGTAATAAAATATCTAAAACTATTTTATTTTGTTGTATTTGTTTAAAAAACAACTGAAAATAAATAAAGATTCAGTATATAAATTTAGGTTTCCTGATGCCTTTTAAAAGCTTAAAATTAAAAAATTTTCCACCCGGGGGGCATTCTGCCCCCCGGACCCCCCTGACAAGGGGCTCTGCCCCTTCACCCTGCTGGGGGGCTGACT
>JASAMX010021065.1:0-10504 GCA_030248175.1 Microlaimidae sp. YZB2_3 | reverse complement strand
ATGTATGTATTTAACACTTCATTTAATTTGCGTATTGCTGTGTATAAATATTTAAAGTTTTCAACACATTGTAAAAAAATAGCAAGTGAAGCTTTAAAAACAGTTAACTTAATTTTTAGATGTTTCAAATCACAATCCATTAAAAACTATCTAATCGCTTATAAAAGTTTTGTGCGTCCTACTGTTGAGTACGCAAGTGTTGTTTAGAATCCATATATGGCTAAGGATAAATACATTTTAGAAAAAGTCCAACGTTATTTTACTAAACGGGTTTTTAAGGTTTGCAAATTAAAAGATACTGGTGGATATATAAACAGACTAAATACACTTAATCTAGAAACTTTAGAGAAAAGAAGAAAAAAGATGGATATGTTTGAAACATTTAAAATCTTAAATCAACTTGTAAATTTAAACCCTGAGAAATATTTTGTTCCTAACCCTAATACAACCAGAGGACATTCAAAAAAACTCAAAAAAGAACACTCAAGAGTCAATTGCCGAAAATACAGTTTTTTTAGTAGAGTTATAAGTAAATGGAATTATCTAAATGAAAATCAAGTCGGTTCTAAAACATTGTACCAATTTAAAAAATCTTTGAAGAATTAACTCATGGTAATAATGACTAAATAAAGAGCTTTTCTAAAGCCTTTAGTCATTTTTTTCTAGTAAGTCTAAATCAGCCAGGTCTTCTCTCAACTTTGTGATGTGTGTTTTTGTAACTCAACTGGGTTGCAATGCAATCACATTTGTGTTTGTGTTTTCTATTGTTTTCTTGATGTATTACTAGAAAAATAAAAATCTTAAATCTTAAATCTTGTCGAAAAACGCCATTTTTGGGGGTCATAACTCCTGAACCACTGGAGATATTTCGTTGAAAACATTTTTGTGGGCTATTGGGAACAGGCGGCAGGGGTGAGATTTTCACCAAAAATTATCAAAATCTAAGACAAAATTTGACTCCGCACCGCACCTTTAAGTGTGGTTAATGATTTTTAAAGTTGGGGTATTTAAAATTGAAATTCCAATGCTCAAAATCTGTTATAATGAAAAAATGGGTAGGGTCAATCATAGGTGTTTTTTGGGAAGAGGGACAGAGGGGTCCACCCCCCCTTGAGCTAAAATTTTGGACCCCCCCTAGAAAAAATTCAGAGGCTCCTCTCCCCCAAAGCTCGAGAGCGGTCCAGCCTGACCCCCCTAGCGAGGCTGACCACCCTCTCCCCCCCTCCCGACCAATTTGGAAGTATAGTTTTTATTTACTGTCAAAAACACAGTTTTTTAGTTAAAAACAGTGTTTAAATACACTTTTTAGGCCTAAATAGGTTTTTTTAATACATAAAATTCAATATTAAATATTCAAAATGCAATATCTAAAAACACTTAAATTATTGAGTTAAAAAAATTTTGCTAAAAAATTGGACCCCCCCTAAATTTGAAATCTCGCACCCGGGGTCGACCCCCCCTAAAAAGCCAGAGGGGTCCGGACCCCCCCCCCTAAAAAATGTTGGCCTTCCACCCGGGGGTGGACCCCCCTTAGCGGACCCGACCAAAACACCTATGGGGTCAATGGCGTGTCCAGAGGGGGCGGCACCCCCACCCTTACGTTTTTTAAACTTTAGTAGAGAAAAATTTTTTTCTTCAATATTAATACAGAAACCTTCCTGATCCGATGAAGGCATCAGTGATGCCTTCCAAAAGCATATTAATAGTCAAAAAACCAAATTTTTTCTCGCTACGCGGGTAGTTTATATTCACAAATTATCTTAGTTTTTTGATTTCAAATCAATTATCCCGTTCAGTAGTTAAGGCATACATGTTTAACAAAACTACTATAAACACTATTATCCTTTTATTAACGTTTTAAACACTTAAACACATGTTTTAAATGTATAGGTATAAAAAAACCTTAAATTTTGCAATAAGTATCATCTGGAATTAAAATTTCTAGTGTTTTTTAGCGCCTTAAATTAAAAATTTTCTCCCCCCCCCCGCCGGGGGGAATTCTGCCCCCGGACCCCCTGACAAGGGGCTCTGCCCCTTGACCCCGCTGGGTGGCTCTCGCCCCCCAGACCCCCCATTTCTGGGGGGCTGCCGCCCCCCAGAAATTCAATTATATATCAATAATCGATATTGAAAATATTTTGTGTTATAGACACCTAAAATTTAAACACTGACGCCAAGGCGCTGTTTAAAGAATGCTTGATTTGATTAGTTTATTTATATTATTTTCTTGATTATTATTTGTTTATTTTATTACAGGCGGTGCTCAGAAAAACAAAGGAAGAAGCAAAAAATGGAGGACATACTTACAGTTTCCACATATAACACAGTGTAGCTCCATCCGAAATGAAATAGGTATGTTTAATGAATTTAAGAAAACAATTAGGTATTTTTAAAATTTTTAATTTGTTGATTTTAAAATAAATAGATGTTTTTTTTAGTTTTTGGTAATTTATAGGTAATAGTATGAATAAATAATTTACTTCATATTATGGCTCGTCCAGGATGGCCATAAAAGTTTTTAAAATCAATTGTCAAACCTTCGCACGGTGCCCCACGGTGGTGCCCCCATTCCCCGTTTTATTAGTGACGTGGGTAGACACAAGAGGAGACGGTTGTGTACTTGTGTAAAAGTTATACGTATACCGTATACCACACGACCATACCTCTCCACAAATGTCAAAATTGCCGCCACGCGACACCCCTTAAAATTTGAGGGTACCAAACGCAAACCTATACCTATCAAGTTCGCTATTTTTTTGCGTTTTTTGTTTCTTTCCCGCTTTTTTGTTCTTTTTTGTCTTTTTTACCCCGCATTCCTTCGTTTTTGGTTGATTTGGGTATCCAAAACCGCCATTGCCACCTTGGTGAGGTAATTGCCACACACACTATGACTGTGTGCTTTGCCGTGGGGAGGGGGCCTAGGTCTTACCGTGTGACCATTGCGGTCTAGCCTACAAGCGGAGGCAGCACATTGTTTTTTTCCAAAACATAAAAACCAAAATTATATTTTTAATCATCATGGTGGCATAACTCTCAAATTTTAAAATAAAAATAATAATTTTTAGTGAAAAAGAAGTCCTCCCACGGTAGAATCACCTACTAAACGAAGGCCTAGGGACTTAATGCGACATAGGCGATTAACATCCTTTAAGTGTAATCTTACACTAACACTTTTGTCTATGTTTTATTTACCTTTATTTTTGTTATCTTTGTATACTATTTATTTTATACTATTTATTTATCACATTATTTAGTTTGCCTAAATTTACCTTAGTTTTTTTGGTTATTTCATTTTAAATAACAAAAAAAAATTATTTATTTTATATTATCAAAAATATATAATATACTGAAAAATGTGCAACTCCTATATAAAAAAGTAAGTAAAAGTAGCCCACTATAATGAGCCGCTGCATTTAAATGACACCCTTCATTTTAATGGCATGTCATAGTAGCCATTTTAAATCGGCGAATTAAAATAAAGAGGAAGCCATTATAATCATGGGCATAGGTGAGAAAGGGGGGGGGGGGTGGGGTCCACCCCCCCTGGCCTCGAAATTTTGGGCCCCCCCAGAAGAAAATCTAGGGGGCCCCCCCTCCTAAATCCTAAATGTTATAAAAGGGCTAAAAAAATTTTCTGCTCTTCGCGCGGAGTGTTTATTGTCTTGTTTATGTCACATACCTCATTATTTTCCTATTATTCAATTAAAAAAATCTATAAAACAAAGAAAAAAATTGTACAAACGATTTGATACCTTAAAATTTTTGATTTCTAATACATTAACAAACAACTGAAAAATGAGTACATTTAATTACAGCTGTTGAAAAATGCAAAGCGCGAGAAAATGTTTTTAAAATTACTTCTCCTAACCTTTAAATTTTTAATCCCACTATATGTTAATGTAAAGAGAGGAGGGTCCTTCCAGCGTGTTCGTATCAAGATTGCAAAAAAAGTAACACAAATTTGAAACTGGACACCAATTAAAACATTAAGAATGAATGGGGTGGGTCCAGCGTGATCATCCCAAGATCACAAAACAAAGTGACACAAATTTAGAAGTGGAGACTATATAATTAATCGAGCGCTGAGCGGAGCGAAGCGCGAGAAAATTTTTAAAAAATGACCGTTCTAGACCCCCAAATTTTTATACTTGGCGCCCCAAAAAAGGGGTCTAGACCCTCCCTGGCTACGCCCATGATTATAATAGCTATTTATTGGTTTAATTTCACTTAATATATACTCACAAGTGTAATACTGTCTGGGCCGCACGAGTTTCCCCACATCAGACAATATTTAACCGACAGGGGGAAACTCCTGCGGCCCGGACAGTATTACACTTGTGGTGAGTATATATAAATTAAAATTAAATCAATAAATGGCTATTATAATGGCTTCCTCTCCATTTTAATTCACTGAATTAAAATGGCTACTATATCATTATAATGGAGGGTGCTATTTAAATGGAGAGGCTCATTATAATAGCCTGCTTTTACTTACTTTTTTATATAGAAGTTGCACATTTTTTGGTATATTATATATTTTTGATATTATTATCTTAAAGAAGGATGTTAAACAAACATCTTATCCTTGAAATCCCCTAGTAGTAGTGGGGCCTTGACTTAAACGATACACCAACAACAGTGTTTGTTATAGACATGGGCATAGCCGGGGGGGGGTCTAGGCATAGATGAACACGGTCAAAAAGCCAGAGGGGGGGGGTGTTTAGCCTGGGTAAATGACATTTCAAAATCTAGGAGGGGGGTCCTAGGGGGGGTCGACCTGGGGTGCGAAATTTTGAAATCTAGAGAAGGGTCAGGTGGGGTCCGGTGTCCAAAGCAAAACAGTTTTAAACCATAATAACTTTAATAATAGTTTTTTTATAGGATAATACTACATTTTATTAAATAAAAAGCGATATTTAGGTATAAAAAGGGTGTAAAAACATGAATTTGTGTAAAAAATTCACGTTTTTGGAAGAAAATTTAGTATAAACGTTCGACTGTCGAACCCCCCTAGCTTTCTAGGGGGGGGGGGGTCGACCCAGGGTGGAAGATTTTGAAACCTAGAGGGGGGTCAGGTGGGGTCCAATTTCCGAAGCAAAATACTTTTAAACCATTAAAGGTTTAATAATAGTTTTTTTATAAGATTATACTACTTTTTAAGGAATAAAAAGCGATATTCAGGTATAAAAAGGGTGTAAAAACATGAATTTGTGTAAAAAATTCACGTTTTGGAAGAAAATTTAGTATAAAAAAAGTACTTAAAATTTTTTCGAGAGGGAGGGGGGGTCAGATTTCAAAATCTAGAGGGGGGACAGGGGTAAAAAATTCGAAAATTTGGGGGGAGGGAAGGGCCCCCACTGGATTTTTTTCTAGGGGGGGCCCAAAATTTCGACGCTTGGGGTGGTGGACACCACCCTAACCCCCCCTTGTTCATCTATGGGTCTAGGCCTAGGGGGTTTAGACCATACATGGGCAAGTTGGTCCGGAGTGGGGGGGGGTTAAACCCCAAATTAGGGGGTGGGGTTAAAATCCGAGAAACGCAAAATACCCATATCGTTTTTTTTCTGGAGTGCATTTTACCCATATCGTTTTTCGATTTTGATGGAAAAATAGGTTAAAAACACTAATTTTAGGTCAAAAAGCCCTTTTTATTGCATTTTTGAGCTTTTTATTGCTTAAAACATTCATTTTGACCTCAAAACTTAAGTTTGGAGGCAGTTAGAAGTCATTTTAAAGACATTTTTATTCTTCATTTTTCCAAAATTGGGGGGGGGTTAACTTTTTCTCCCCCCCCACTTCTGAGTGGGGGGGGTTAAACCCCCCTTCTCAGAATTTGGGGGGGGGGGTGAACCCCCTCCCAACCGCCCCCCCCGTGCCCATGTATGGTTTAGACCCCCCTTTTGGGTTTAACCCCCCCCACTCAGAAGTGGGGGGCAGAAAAGGTTTTCCCCCCAATTTTAGAAAAATGAAGAAAAAAATGTCTTTAAAATGACTTCTAACTGCTTCTAAACTTAAGTTTTGAGATCAAAATGAATGTTTTAAGCAGTAAAAAACTCAAAATTGCAATATAAAGGACTTTTTGACCTAAAATTAGCGTTTTTTACCTATTTTTTCTTTAAAATCGAAAAACGATATGGGTAAAATGCACTCCAGAAAAAAACGATATGGGTATTTTGCGTTTCTCGGATTTTAACATTCCCCCTTCTAATTTGGGGTTTTACCCCAACCCCCCCACACTCCGGACCAACTTGCGCATGTATGGTTAGACCTCTCTTTTGGGTCGCCAAGTATAAAAATTTGGAGGTCTAGAATGGCCATTTTTTAAAAATTTTCTTGCGATTCGCTCCGCTGAGCGCTCGATTAATTATATAGTCTCCATTTCTAAATTTGTGTTACGGTACTTTGTTTTGTGATCTTGGTATGACCACGCTGGACCCACCTCATTCTTAATGTTTTAATTGGTCTCCAGTTCCAAATTTGTGTTACTTTGTTTTGTAATCTTGATATGACCACGCTGGACCGCCCCCCTTTAGATTGTTATAAGTGGGATTAAAAATTTAAAGGTTAGGAGAAGTAATTTTAAAAACATTTTCTCGCACTTTGCATTGCTCAGTCAGTTGTAATTTAATCAATGTACTCATTTTTCAGTTGTTAATGTATTAGAAATCAAAAATTTTAAGGTATCAAATTGTTTGTAAAAAATTTTTCTTTGTTTTATTGATTTTTTTAAAATGAATAATAGGATAATAATGAAGTATGTGGCATAAACAAGGCAATAAACACTTCGCGCAAAGCGCGGAAATTTTTTTTTAGCCCTTTTATTGGGTTCAGGATTTGGATCCCCCTGAACCCCCCTTTCGGAAATTTTGTTCAGGGTTGGACCCCCCTTTCCAAAATCGTGGCTACACCCATGTCAAAAGAGGATTAGGCAGTCATATGGAATATCCATAGTGGCGTCCACAATGGAGCTTCTATTCTACACAGCGACTCTACCCGGACTGGAATGGATTCATCCAGGAAGGAAAGTCCAATACTGTCAATAAGGCCAATCCATTCCGAGCACAGAGTTTCCCTCTTTGTTCCTGGCTACACCTATTTTTTCCTGCTAAGCGGCAGCCATCTTGGCTGCCGCAATTGCTGATAGCAACGTTGGGATACATTCATCCCAACCCTGGCCCGCCAAAAACTATTTTTCTGTGCGCGCACTGCAACAAAAACGTTAACCAAAAAGTGTTTAATGCAATAAATGTAATAACTGGCTGCACTTAAAATGCTCTAATCTAAACAGCCTAAAAAACTATAACCAAAATTTTCTCTGTAACAGATGCACACCAGTTACTCAACCGCCAACAACCACTAATGACTGCTCTATTAAACATTTTGCAATTTAACACCAATGGAATTTCCAACAAAATACAAAAGCTTACAAACTTCTTTGTCAAAAACAACATTCTTATCGCTGCTAACCAAGAGTCCAAACTTTTTAGTAAATCTAAAGACCCAAAAATCGCAAATTACACAACAATTAGGAAAGATTGAGGCCAGGGGCGTAGCCAGGAATGGTTGACTGGAGGGGCCGGAGCGAGAAAAGGTAGGGCACAATTGTCATCATTCAAAAAAGTGCTAAACGGGGGGAGTCGGGGGCGGCGGAGCCCCCCCTAACTATGGAGGGGGGTTTGGGGGGCTTTAGCCCCCCAAAAAATTTTTTGAAAATAGAGCCAAAAACTGCTATTAGAAACCTTATTTAAAACTTTGAATTTAGTAATTTAGTAGTCCATCCATAATCTCTATGAATCAATATTTTTTTATTCCAAAAGCGGGTACCTCAAAGTTCACATCACATTGCATTTATATAGCTTGAAAGATTTTTTAGTTTACAAAAACAGTTTGGAGCTGAATACTCTTTTTAAGTTTAAGACACTCTCAAAAAAATATATATTTATTAGAAAATTTTTGTTAGATAGGTAGATCTTGAATAACAAATATAAATTGCTGTAATAATGGACCTTAGCATTACAAAAATTGGGTCGACGGTCTCACCACGAAACGAAATTCCTCTCAAATTAAATGCATTTGGTTGTATTATTTTTGAAATTAGAATAGCACAAATAATAGAACATCTATTTGAAAAATGTTGACGTGCTTTTTTGTATTAAATTAAAGCATTATGAAATGTTTTTTTCCTTTCTCTTTTTTTTTTTTTTTTTTCAGAAAATACGTAACTGAACGAAGTAAAACGCTTTCTACCGGAGATAAAACAACAATATTAAAACAATTTCCAATACTTTCGGCAATTTCTGACCATTATTCAGAGCTATTTTAAGCATTAATAAGGTTTTTCATATGTAACTTTATTTCGGTTAACCAGAAAAGAAAACATTTCATTATGCTTTAATTTAAAATACAAAAAAAGCACGTCAACATTTTTCAAATAGATGTTCTATTATTTGTATTATTCTAATTTCAAAAATAATACAACAAAATGCATTTAATTTGAGAGGAACTTTGTTTCGTGGTGGGATCGTCGACCCAATTTTTGTAATGCTAGGTTGGTCCATTATTACAGCAATTTATATTTGTTATACAAGATCTACCTATCTAACAAAAAATTTTCTAATAAATATATGTTTTTTTGAGAAGTGTCCTGAATTTAAACGGAGAGAGTATTCAAGCTCCGAAAACTTTTTTTGTAAACAAAAAATCTTTCAAAAGTATATAAATGCTATGTGGATGCGAAGTTTGAGGTACCCGCTTTTGGAATAAAAAATATTGTAAATTGCATAGAGATCATGAATGGAACTGCCGCTATATTACTAAATTCAAAGTTTGAAATAAGATTTCTATTAGCAGTTTTTGGCTCTATTTTCAAAAAAATTTTTCTGGGGGCTAGGCCCCGGAATTCCCCCTCCCTAGGGGGGGCTCCCGACTGCCCGTTTAGCACTTTTTTGAATGACAATTGTGCCCTTCTCCCGCCCTCCCATCAACCGTTAGGGCTCCACCCCCCTAGCAATCTTTCCTAATTGTTGTGTCTAGTTTGTGCGATTTTTGGGTCTTTGCAGATTTACTTTTGGACTCTTGGTTCCACAGCAATAAGAATGTTGTTTTTGACAAAGAAGTTTGTAAGCTTTTGCTACTTATTTGGAAATTCATTGGTGTTAAATTGCAAAATGTTTAATAGAGCAGTCATTAGGTGGTTGCTTTTGGCGGTTGAGTAACTAGTGTCGTGTCTGTTACAGAGAAATTTTTTGGTTATAGTTTTTTAGGCTGTTTAGATTAGAGCATTTTAAGTGCAGCATATTTACATTTTATTGCATTAAACACTTTTGGTTAGGGTTTTGTTGCAGTGCGCGCACAGAAAATGTTTGGCCGGGCCCAGTAGGGATGAATAGTGCCAACGTTGCTATCAGTTGCGGCAGTGGGGTCGCTTTTGCACAGGAAAAATAGGTGTGCAGCGAAGAGGGAAACTCTGTGCTCAGAATGGATTAGCCTTATTGAGTTTATTAGACTTTCCTCCTGGAGGCCATTTCCAGTCCGGTAGAGTCGGCTGATTAGATCAAAGCTCCATTGTGGACGCCACTATGAAAAATATTTGACTGCCTAATGCTCTTTGACATGCAGATATTATTTGGAATTGGAACAAATTTCCCAAAGATTAAGAATAGAGATGCTGAACCCAAATAAAGGATACTTTCATTATTATCATATTCATTTTTAAAAAAATAGATAGAAACAAAGAAAAATTTTTACAAACAATTTGATACCTTAAAATTTTAGTTTTCTAATACATTAACAACTGATAATTGATTAAATTACAACTGACTGGGCAAAATACAATAAGAATGTTTTTAATTATTCTTAACCTAATTTTTTAATCCCACTTATAACAAATACTAAAGGGGCGTCCGTGTAGTATCAAGATTACACAAAACAAAGTGACAAATTAAAAATAAAAACCAATTAAAACATTAAGAATGAGGTAGGGATAAGCGTGTGGGTCATACCAAGATCACAAAACAAAGTACCGTAACACAAATTTAGAAATGGAGACTAATTAATGGGGCTAATACGCAAGAAAAATTTTTAAAAAATGGCCATTCTAGACCTCCAAATTTTTATACTTGGCGACCAAAGTCTAACCCGTACATGCGCAAGGTGGTGCGGAGTGTGGGGGGTTGGGGTTAGAAATACCCAAATTCGAAGAGGAATGTTTAAAATCCGAGAAACGCAAAATACCCATATCGTTTTTTTCTGGAGTGCATTTTACCCATATCGTTTTTCGATTTTAAAGAAAAAATCGGGTAAAAAATTTAGTACAAAAGTCCTTTATATTGCAATTTTGAGTTTTTTACTGCTTAAAACATTCATTTTGGTATTCAAAACTTAAGTTTAGAAGCAGGTTAGAAGTCATTTTAAAGACATTTTTTTCTTCATTTTTCTAAAATTCGAAAACCTTGTGCTTCTGAGTGAGTTAAACCCGAAAGGGGGGTCTAAACCATACATGAGC
>JASAMX010021058.1:0-14488 GCA_030248175.1 Microlaimidae sp. YZB2_3 | reverse complement strand
GGTCGACCCCCCTAACAAGCTAGGGGGGTCCGGACCCCCCTCTTAGAATTCAAAATTCGATTTACCCTGGGGAACCACCCTCCTTAGCTCCCCCCGACCGTGCTCACCTATGCCCCCCTCCCCCCTTGGGAAATTTTTAGGTACTTTTTTTATACTAAATTTTCTTCCAAAAACGTGAATTTTTAACACATTCATGTTTTTGCACCCTTTTTACAACAAAATGTAGTATTATCCTACAAAAAAATAATTTAATAAAGTTATTATAGTTTAAAACTGTTTTGCTTTGGACACCGGACCCTACCTGACCCTCATCTAGATTTCAAAATTTCGCACCCCGGGTCGACCCCATTCATGGGCACGGGGGGGTTGGGGAGGGGGTTAACACCCCAATTCTGAAAAGGGGGGTTTAACCCCCACTTTGTACGAGATGGGGGGAAGGGAGAAAAAGGTCAACCCCCCCCCAATTTTGGAAAAATGAAGAAAAAAATGTCTTTAAAATGACTTGTAAACTTGTTTGAGGTTAAAATAAATGTATAAAACATTAAAAAGCTCAAACAGGCAAAAAAAAGGGCTTTTTGACCTAAAATTCGCGTTTTTTTTTATATTTTTCATACAAAATCGAAAAACGATATGGGTAAAATTCAGTCTAGAAAAAAAAAACTATAGCTCGGTATTTTGCGTTTCTCGGATTTTAACTCCCATGAGTGTTTTGCGTCTCAAAACCCCTCCCCACTCCGGACCAACTTGCCCATGTATGGTCGACCCCCCCCCCACTAAAAATCTAGGGGGGGGTCTGGATTCCCCCCTGGGACCCCCTCCTAGATTTCAAAACTCGATTTACCCCGGGTAACCACCACCCCTTTCCCATAGCTGCCGGGACTGTTGGATTGATATAATACTTTATTTTTACTCGTGTTTTGTGTATTTTAGGATGGAATAAGTGCAAAATAGCCAACGGCGGATGTAAGAACCTGTGTTTCGCAACTCCGGATGAGAGAAAACAACTGAATGTAAAATGTGATTGTCCTACGCAATATGATCTTATTGGAGACTTTTGCGCAGGTAATAGTTGTGTGGGGGTTTTTTGTGTAGCCAAACCTTTGTAAGGACTAAAACCACTTGCGGTTTTTTTTTAATTTATCTTTCCAGCATACATAAGCACGAAGAAAAAAGGGGTAGGGTTTAATTCATTTTACTCCGCCGAGCGAGAAGAAGTGTTTAAATCCCCTTCTCCCCTCAATTTTGGAAAATTGAAGAAAAACGTCTAAAACAACTTGTGTCCACTTTCAAACTTAACTTTTGAAATTAAACAAAGGGTTGGTTTACACCGGAACGACAAATCACAACACGTTCCGCGCACTTTTATACCCATAGGTGAGAAAGTATGGGGGGCAGAGTTGAGGGGTCCACCACCTTCCAGCCTCGAAATTCCCCCCCCCCCACCTAGACGAAAATCTAGGGCCCCTCCCTTTCCCCAACCCAAGTTTCTAAATTTCTTACCCCTGACCCCATCTTCTAGAATTTAAAATAAAAAAAATTAAACAAAAATTTTAAAAATTCCAATATTAAACAAAAATACCCTACTATTTTTATAATATTTTAAAGTTTTGAAAATTTTGAATTAAAAAAATTTGTAAAACTCTAAGATTTTCCTTTTTAAATAACCACTATTTACCCTTTCTGAGCCTCATGAGAGTCGGCCGCCTACTCAAAGTGTTTAATTTTTTGCATTTTTTTCAATCATAGGTGAGCACGGTCCCCGCAGCTACGCGGTGGAGTGGTTATCCCGGATAAATCGCATTTTGAATGCTAGGGGGGTCCAGACCCCCTAGCTTGAGAAATTTTTAAATCTAGAGGGGGTGAGGTGGGGTCCGGTGTCCAAAGCAAAACAGTTTTACACTGTTATAATAATAACTCTAATAATTGTTCTTTTTATGAAATAATGCTATATTTTATTGAATAATAAGAGATATTCCGTTATAAAAAGGATGTAAAACATGAATTTGTGTTAAAAATTCGTTTTTGGAAAAAAATTTAGTATAAAAAATGCACCTAAAATTTTTCCGAGGGGGGAGGGGGGTCAGATTTCAAATTCTAAAGGGGGGGGTCAGGGTGTAAAAAAAATTGAAAATTTGGGGGGAGAGAAGGGGGCCTAGATTTTTGTCAGGGGGGGGGGCAAACTTACCACCCCTCGGCTTGGTTTGCCCATACGTGTTCCCAACCGGGTCCTCCCCACCCCCAAAAAATCCCGATTATAGCCGACACCCCCCCTAAAATTTGGGGGTACCCCGGACACTCCCCCCCCCAAAATTTGGGGGGTGGGATCCCGGTACTAAAAACGCTAAAAATAGGGTATTTAAGAAATACCCAAAAAAATTTTCGGGACCCCAAAAAAATTTTGCGCATAGTTGGGCAGCCTCGCGGATTTTGGGAAGGGGTTGAGGGGGGGGGTGTCCCGATCGAAAGTTGAGGGAGGGGTGTCCCAAAAATTTTTTTGGGGGTATACCTCAAATACCCCATTTTTAGCGGTTTTAGTACTGGGACCCCCCAAATTTTAGAGGGGGGGTCCGGGGTACCCCCAAATTTTGGGGTGGGGGGTGTCAACTAGAATCGGGAGTATGGGCGGTATAACCCCTCCCCCAACCCCTGCCCATCTATTAATCTGCGTCTAGAACGCGATCAGAAAGGGCTTCAGACAAAACGTTAAACAGAATATTTTTTTGTACGCCTGACAAATATTTTTTCAGAAACTAAATTGTAACTTAATAAAAATAGATTACTTGCTAAGGATTTTTAGGCATTATTATAGCATGTGGTTTTAACGCAGAGTTAATAATCTGTTTGAAACATTTCAGCCCCGAGTACTTTTCTACTGGTTGAAAAAAATAAGTAGATAGTCCAGCTAAAACTGGACAAAAACACCCTAAGCAAAAGCAATAAATCATAAAACAATAATAAAATAGTATTTTTCTTTATTTCTGTTATACTATTAGGGCCCAACCGGACCGGGATTTTTCGGTCCGGCCGGACCAAACTTTCAAAAAGTCTGGCCCGGATCGGACCAGACCAGACCAAAATCATAGTAATAATTTAATATGTATATATTTGATACATATATAAAGATATAATTTATAATATATCATTTTGAAGAGGTTTCAAGTCTATAAACAAAACTTTAACTAAAATAGCTAATTAAAAATTTACTAAAATCAAGGCAAAATATTGGAAACAATACAATATGCCAACAAAACAAAATAGCAATAATTAAACAACAAAAAGCTAATAATAATCAATGTAACAGAAGCCAATAAAAAACAATACAATATGCCAACAAAACAAAATAGCAATAATGAAACAACAGAAAGCTAACAATAATCAATGTAACAGAAGCCAATAAAACCATATTCAGTCTTGAAGACAACTAATAATATTCAAACTTTGTAATTCAGAGATTTAATAAGTTGTAGGTTTGGTCTTAAAGGAGCAGTCCAGTTCGGGCGTTATAGGAATTTGATTTGTGACAGTGCTCCTTTAAGGATGCTCTATCACCTTCTGAAATCAATTGAACCATTTTAAAAGATCTCTCACTTGCCACAGAGGCGCAAGGTGCTGACAGTGACAGATACTTTTTTTGCCATCTAAATAAGTGATGGGAGCATTTTCTGGAAATGGAGTCTGCCTCTTGAAGATATCTGATATTTTCATTTGCTTTTTAGTTGCAGGTTGCTCCAAATCTTCCAAAATGTACAGACTTTCCTTCTCTATAGCTTTCACTTTCTTTTTCTCTTCCTTCAATTTCTTCAATTCTTGCAGACTCTTGTATTCCCTGGGATGGGAGGTTTAAAGATGACGCAATAATAGACTGGTACTATAAGATTTTGGATCATTCCCTCTTTTGTATTCTGTGGACAGTGGACTTGGGCAGACACAATTGACAAATGGCCTTTGTTTCATCCTCAGGCTTTACCTTGAAATGTTTCCAAACCATTCCTATTACACTCATCTTTCTTTCTTGCCTTTAACTCACAATTAAAATTTATCTATGTATTTAACAACCTTTAAAGACAAAAACCATAAACGCGCCAACACAATGAAGAAATAGATTAGCACAGCAAAAATAATGAAACACAGATTATAAACACTAATTCAGTGGCATGCCCAGGATTTCATTTCAGGGGGGGCGGTCTGGGGGGTACATACTAACCCTAAGGGGGTCTGGGGGCGGCAGCCCCCAGAAATGGGGGGTTTGGGGGGCGAGAGCCCGCCAGCGGGGTCAAGGGGCAGAGCCCCTTGTCAGGGGGTCCGGGGGGGCAGAATTCCCCCTGGGGGAGAAAATTTTTAATTTAAGGCGCTAAAATACACTAGAAATTTTAATTCCAGATGATAATTAAAACAAAATTTAAGATTTTTTTTATTCCTATCCATTTAAAACATGTGTTTAAAACGTTAATGAAAGATTAACAATGTTTATAGTAGTTTTATTTAACATGTATACCTTAACTATTGAGCGGCAAAATCGATTTGAAATTGAAAAACTGAGATAAATTGTCAATTTAAACTACCCGCAAAGCGGGGAAAATTTGGTTTTTTGACTATTAATATGCTTTTGGATGGCATCAGGAGGAAAGTTTCTATATTAATATTTAAGAAAAAAAATTTTCTCTCCCAAAATTCAAAAAACGTAAGGGTCCCCCCTTACGAAAAAATCCGGCTTTGCTGGATTTCGGGGGGGGGGGAGCGGCCGCCCCCCCCGTCCCCCCTGGGCATGCCACTGCACTAATTATCATAAAGGAAAGTCAGGAAAAACAAATTTGCATATTGATGGGGAGTATATGTTACACTGAGAGGATAAGAGTAAAAAAGAATATAAGAAAAGAATAAAAGAATACCTAGTTAGATACATTATAGTAAGTACAAGTGACATATTTAATGAAACAAACTGCCATCCAAACTGAATAAATCAAGTAAGTAGGAAGCATCTAAAGATTCTGAAAGACATGTGAAAGAATACATACATGTGTGATATTTGTGATACAAAGAGTCGCCAGGTTGTGATAAAAGGCATAAGTGAGGATCTTAAATAAAAGTTAAAAGCATAAAAAACAAGATTTAAGCTTATAATCACCAAAACAATTAATAAAATCAACAAAGCTGTAATAAAATATAAAAAAAGAATTTAAAATAAGATAAAATATATTTATAACAAATAATATGTAAAACCATTCAAAAAAAAAGAAAAAGTCCGGCAAAACAGTCTGGCAAAATAAAAAAGTCCCACCCGGACCGGACTAAAAATGGCCGCCGGCCCGCGCCCGGGGGCCCATTTGTGGGATATCTTTTATCGCAAAAAGTTTTAATATGTACAAAAATAATCCCAATTTGAAACATTTTAGCCCCGAGTACTTTTCTACTGGTTGCGAAAAATAAAGACATAGTTCGGCTAAAATTGGACGAAAAGACCCTAAGCCGTCGGGAACCGTTACAACCGCTCGTCACTCTGTCGTCGCCAGCCCTGTCGGCCGCCACATCCCTGCAGCTCGACCCGATGCAGAATTATCTGTACTGGATCGAAGACTGGAGTTCAAAGTAAGGTTTTTACCGTTTTAGTAGTAGAGGATAAGTAGCGCAGTGGAAGAACGCACGACTTGCAGAGATCAATTCCCGTATTAGTTTAAAATTTGCTGTGATTAAATGTGTCGTCGTGCAACATTTTTTTTTTGGCTAAAAATGTTTCCCTTTTTTTACTCAATTATGTTATATTAATTAATGTACTGTTATTATGGTTTTTTTTGCAATGAAATTTTTAAAATTTTAGTGACTTTATCAATGGTTTTGGGGACGAGTATGGAACCATATCGCTAGTGGGAAAATCAATTAGAAGAGCAAAGCTGCATAGAAATAACCAAACGGTTGGAGATTAGCTTTCTATTTTCAAAAAAAAACAAACATTTTTTTAAAATAATAATATATAATGGACGTTAGACGTATGACAAAAAATATATAATTGATGTAATTTTACCGGAGTACCTAAAACAAGTAGAATTAAAAAAAAACATTTTGGTGATTCGAAAAGAAAGAAGAAAAGTTGAAAGCATGGGTGTGCATGTGCAGGCGGTGGGGGGGGGACGGGGTTGGGAGTTATATCCCCAAAAATGTCGACACCTTCCCCACCTCTAAAATTTGGGGGTTGCCCGGAAACTCCTTCCCTCTAAAATTTGGAGAGGTCCTATTACTAAAAGTGGGATATTTGGGGAATACTCCTTTCCAAAATTTTGGGTATGCCCCAAACTTCGGAGGTCGGTAAAGTATATTCCCCAAGAGCAAGGCAGCTCCCGAAATTCGGGCGGGGGTGTCCCAAAAAAATTTTTGGGGTATACCTCAAATACCCCATTTTTAGCGTTTTTAGTACTGGACCCCCCAAATTTTAAAGAAGGAGTCCGGGGTACCTCCAAATTTTAGGGGGGTGTCGGTTATAATCGGGATTTAGAGAGTATAACCGCCAACCCTTCCCCTGCCCACTTAGGCCCATGAGAAATACCGGAGGCTGCCTCCTTCGTCCAGAGTTGAAAGATTAAGCATTATTATTATAGTGGAATACAACGGGATAAAATTATTTATGCTGATGCATTTTAAAATAGTTGACATGCCTTTTATAAACGTTTTAGTCAACTGGTTTGTGGTGAGGCTTTTTTAGCTAAATGAAAAACTCTAATTTGCGGATACGTTTTTTGTAGTATTTCTTGCATTATTCTTAATATAATCAACAAAAAAATTTTTCATTTTTTTATAAAACCAACAATAGACTATCGTATTGTTCATAATTCACACTTCACAATCTAATCACTGAGACCACACTACCGTTAGTAGACCTAAACTGACCCAATAGTTTTCAGATGATTGTGGAAACTTTGCCGGACATCAGTAAAAGAAAGCACGTCACGCTCTGCCAACCCCAATCACTGGCCCTGGACAGTTACGGACGTACGTTGTTCGTGGCCTGCGAGGGGTCCAACACGGTGGAGGCGATTAAACTCCTGCGAGACGGCGCCACTCGACCCCTCGGCGTCGTCATACCCCGAACGGAGGACGTGACCCCGCGGGAAATAACCATGGTGCCGGGTGGGAGGTAGGCTATGAAGGAAATGAAAGAATTATACAGCCCTATATAGTTAGGGCTAGTTTATACGTACACCCAGGCCAGGCCTTGTGCCAGGGGGAGCTTGCCCCTCTCTCCTTTCTGGGTTGGCCGGGGTAAAAATTTAGGAAAGGGGAGGTAGTAGGTCAAAGGTTGGGGTGAAGGTAAAACGGGAGGTAACCAACTGCCTCTCCCTCCCCCTATTTTAAGTCCCAATTTTCCTTATTTTTAACGCCAAATTAAAGAAGACTTCGCCTCCAGCGGCTGGAGGGACGCGCACCCGAGACTGGCGTATGCTTCATTTCCGCTTGGCGCCGCTTCGCGGCGTTTTAAGCCGCATTTATATACTGTGAGATTTTTCCTAGAGTCTGGTCTGGCCCCCTCCTTTCGAAAATCCTAGCACAGGCCTCGCGTGCACGGTGCACCGGAGTGAAAAGTGAGAAAGCGTTGTTTGCCACCCGGTTTATACCATCGTTTTGTAATTGTCATTTGTGAAACCGGTGTAAACTAAGCCGTGCGGTCACGAAAAAGTGGTTGATTAATTTATTTTTCACTATTATGGAAATTAAAATCACATTTTCAGACCTGTGCACTGCCTCCCTCTCGGGGTTAAAACGGGGGGGGGGGGGCAATTCCAAAATTGGGGGGCATTGGGGGGGGGGCAAATTTTTTGAATTGGGGGAGGGCAATAAAACGGGGGGGGGCAAGCAGGGGGGAAAGAAAAAAAAAGAGGAAAAAAGGGACAAAAAAGCGAAAAGAAGGTAAAAATAGGTCTAAAATGGCTTAAAATACATTGAAATAGGCTAAAAACTGTGAAAAATTCGCGATGATGGCGTCATAATAGGTCAAAAATGGCGTCATAATTTTAGGGTACTTTTTTATTTTTTGGCGGGGGGGGGAAATCCTCCAATAAAACGGGGGAGGGGCATTTCCAGACCTTGCACAGGTCTGCATTTTAACCAAATGGAAAACAACAAAATGCAATAATTTAATCTATACTAGTGATAATTCCCGTTGCTCCAAATTCCGGAGCAAAGCTTCGCTTGTAGGAGCTCCGCCCCATTTTTATAAAAATTCCATGAATAATTAATTGATGATCGCATAGATTGTTTTTAAAACTTTTTTAAACTGATTTTTTTCTAAAAACTTCTTTCAATCAATGAAAATAAACCTACAAAAATATAAAATGGAGTAGTGTCAAACGTACTTGTTTGTATAAAAAAACAAGATTTACCAGCCAAAAGATGGGATAATTTATTTTGATAAAGCAAGAGTTTTTAATTACATAAACTATCCTTATTAATTTAGCTAATCCTGCTTTAGGCACTTTTATTTTGTTTTTTTCTTTTAATTTTGCGAATTTCAATTAATGTTTTAAGTTTTATTATTACATTGTGCAAAATCGTTTCAAAATCAAAAGATTTATTTAATAAAACAACATAATATTTTGTTATTTTTATTTTTTTAAATATAGATATTTATTTATTTTAAAATTTATTTCCAAAACTTCTTTCAATAAATAAAAATAGTCCTACAAATACAAATAGAGTAGTGTAAAGTGTACCTGTTTGTATAAAAAAACAAGATTTACCAGCCAAAAGATGGGGTAATTTTTTTGATAAAGCAAGATTTTTTTATGTACATAATATCCTTATTAATTTAGTTGATCCTGCTTTAGGCACTTTTATTAATCGAGTTTAAGTTAATGTTTTAAGTTTTATTATTAAATTGTGCAAATTCGTTTCAAAATCAAAAAAATTGTTTAAAAAACCAATATTATATTTTGTTATTTGTATTATATAAAATATAGATATTTATTTATTTTAAATTATTATCACGATTAAAAACCGATTTTCGCAATTTTCTCTAAAATATAAAACAGACGGAATTTTCTTTGTTTTTGACGACTTTCATTCATACATAATACCTGTCGGTTCACTTTGTTAATTCATTCCGAGTTTATTTTGTCTTTAAAGGAGCACTGTTTCAAATCAAAGTCTTGTATTATTGCCCTAATTGCACAAAATTTTTAATACAGAACCGATCAAGGTTAGATTTAAAATGCCAGACTTGTGCACTGCCCCCCCTCCCCGGGTTTTATTGGGATAGGGCAATTCCAAAACGGGGGGCAATAAAACAAGGGGGCAAGCAGGGAAGAAAGAAAAAAAGAAACAAAAAAAGTGAAAATAAGGTAAAAAAAGGTCTAAAATGGCGTAAAAAGCATTAAAATAGGCTAAAAACTGCAAAAATTTCGCGATGATTGCGTGATAATAAGTATAAAACGGAGCCATAACTTTAGGGTACTTTTGATTTTTGGTCGGGTGGGGGCAAATCCTCCAATAAAGTGGGGGGAGGGCATTTTTAGACCGTGTACAGGTCTGAAATGCGATAGCCTTAGTGTGGATAACTTTAAATACCAAAGTTGAACTGGGTAGGCTTTCGTTTTGTATTAAAGAAGCTGGTCCGTTTGGTAATTTAGGAATTTGATTTGTGATGTGAGACAGTTGTATTTTAATACTTAATTTTAAAGACAATGATGTATTGTGAAATTAGTAAAAAATCGGGCAAAGCTCCAGGGATTGCTTGCTCCGAAGCTCCTAGAAGCGGGGCTCCAAAAAAGAACATCACTTTTCTAACACACTATTTTTATAGGCACTTGTATTTTCTGGACGCAAGCGGTGACCGTAAACTGACCCGTTACTCCCTGGAGCATCGGAATTTTACCCGGTTGCGCAGCGTGGGGAGCGGAAACGCGGGAGCGGTGCGGCTACTGGCGGCGGGGCCGTGCCCCGTCTGCGAGGACCGCTACGCGGACACGCAATCGGACTTGGAGCGCCGAGGAGAGAGGTTGTACTTCGTGGATGACCACGGTGTTCACGTGATATCAGGTAGGAAGGAATTTGTTCGGTTTAGCTTTTTGTTTGTGTTGTTTCCGCGTACGAAAATTTTTTTGGGTATTTTTCACCTAGGAGTCGTGTATAACACTTTTTTATTGCATTACGAGTGAATTGTTTTATTGGGGCTGCAGATTTGAGCACTGCCCCCCCCCCTCCCCGGGGTGGATTATTGGGGGGGGGCAATTTTTTTGTGAAACGGGAGGGGCAATAAAATGGGGGAGCAAGTAGGGGAGAAAGAGAAAAAAAGAATCAAAAAGCAGAATTAAAGTAAAAATAGACTGAAAATGGTTTATAATTCATTAAAAATAGGCTAAAAGTTAAAAAAATTCGCGATAGATGATGGTGTCATAATGGGTTAAAAATGCCAAATGGTGCCATAATTTTTCGGTACTTTTTTTATTTTTGGGCGAGAGAAGGCATTAAAACGGGAGGGGCAAAGCCACTAATTCCAGGAGGCATTTTCAGACCGTGCACAGGTCCGGGGGCTGTATGTTTGCCGAAAAAATGAGCAGCTGTTAGAAATTTTTAGAGAGTATTATTCCAAAAACGGATTTAGCGGGTTTACTACAAAAACCAATAAATGTTTTGGAAATGTCCCTGCTAGTCTCTCAAGTCTAAATTTTTCAAATTAAAGTGGCGTGAGTTTTGAGTTTTTAGAGGGTGGTATAATTCGCTGCCCCTGCTTGTGGTTTGTACAAATATTATAATCACTAATCACTCAAACTAGATTAATAATTTTGGATCTGGCTTGATCCAAAATTATTAATGAATCAAAACTTTAATTTTATTTTTTTATTAATTTACCTAGGTATAGATTCGAATCTTAGCTTTATATGGTTATTCTAACATTTTTCGTAAATTTACACTTTTTTTACTTTTTATGAAATGTCAAGTTTTAGAGGGTGCCCGTTCCCCGGAGACGGTACTCGGACATACAGCCAACAGACAGACGGACGGACGGCTGGGCGGTTTTCTCCTGGCTAATTTTGGTGAGGATCTGCTGGTTTTGGGAAAGGAGACGAACTCATTTGACGTGTTCTCCTGGACAGAGGGTAGAGTGACGAAAGACAGCGTCCAATTACCGTAAGAAGTGTTTTTTGTTATTGAGGCATGGTGTTGGTGAGGAAGGGATGTTGTGGGTTATACTCCCCCCCCAAAAAAAAATTTCTAAACTGCCGGCACGCCCCCCCCTAACTTTTGAGGGTAACACCGGACACCTTCCCTCTAAAATTTGCAGGGTCCTACTAGTACTAAACGTTAAAATATACCTCAAAACTAATTTTTAGGACATCCCTTCCCCCTCAAATTTTGGGGGTCGGTAAGCCCCCCAAAATCCTGTGGAGGCTGCCCACCTATGCTATGGGAAATAGGAGTATTTTGTTTAGATAAGGTGTTGACCGTTAAATTCCACTCATTTTTTAGTAAAGATAGTTGCCCCTCTCTTAGTTGACGTTGACCTTTATCACCTTTAAACTTAAGCTTCCTCTTGTAAATGAGTGTATCAGCTGTAAAAAAATGAAAAAAAATGAAATTTTTTTTTTGTTTTAAAATCAAATGGTGTTTTTAGAATACTATATGGACCGCCAAATATTAGGGGTATTTTTTTCAACCCTTTTCATATTTTTAGCATTATAACTTCTTAACATTTTATTATTATTATTTTTTTAGCATTATAACTTCTTAACATTTTATTATTAAAAATATTTTTAGCATTATAACTTCTTAAAATTCCCTGTAACCTTCTCTTTTTCCACCTTTTGTAACTGATTGGTTTTTTACAAACAAAATTGGTGAACATTGTCAAAGTGGTAGGGTGGGGGGGGGGGGCAGGGGGGGGGCGGGGGGGGGGGGGGGGGGGAGAGAAGAAAAAGGGTGGAAAAAAGGGACAAAAAAAGCGAAAATATATTAATTATTAAATGGTTAAATACTTGATTTGTAAAAATGCAAAAAATTCGCGATGATAGCCTATCATATCTATATGTAAGGCCGGGGGGAGGCGATGAGGGTTCGGCGGCGGTCTGGTGGTGGAAATTCATAATTGTTTTATTAATTTTTAACGTAAACGTTAATGATTGATATTTTATATGTTATGTTTTGCTTAAAAATTTTGTGCGTTTTTCTGCCTTAGTGTTAAAAACGGATTTGTTTTACCATGGTTTCTAATTTATTTTTTTTAATTATATTTGAATATAAAGACACTAATTATTGATTTTCAGCGAACCGTTGCTGAACATGACGGCGGTGTTGGGAGTGGATGCGGAAGCCAGTCGGGTGCGGGATCGCAATCCTTGCGCAAAGAAGCGCCAGTGCTCCCACTTCTGCTACATAAACGGAGAAGGAAAGGCGGCTTGTGGATGTCCAGCGGGTAAAAAATGAGCGAAACATTCTCGATTTTATCAGTTTTTATTTTATGGTGATTATGGGAGTGAAGTAGTAAAAGAAGGGCTTTTTTAATGATCAGGCGCATAAAATTGTGTAACGGAATAAATCGACTCTTTGAAAGAAAGAATATGAAACAATTAGCTTTTTTTAGCTATTTGGCAGAGATGACCGATATATATCTTGTACTTACCAGTAAACTTTAACTTCATTATTTTATTTACTGACGTGCTGCGTCACCATCATCATCTTCGTTACCATCATCATCCGTCAGCTTAACAATCTAAAACCCCGTTTTATAAAGCGTCATAATTTTGAAACATTATTACAATAGGAGTTGTTGCAATTGTATATCAAAACATTTAGGAATGGCTCTTTTGGCCGAGGCTGAGTTCACTTGTTTAGCCAAGAACGCTGCCCGAACGCCTTCGACTGACGTTTTACGTTACACTATCACCCGTTGTAAAATTCGGAGCTCCTATTTATAACGCGTCATATTTTTGAAACTTTATCACAACGGGAGTGGAATGACCCTTTCAGCCGGGACCGAGTCTATTTAGGACTGGGACCGTAGACTGGCACCAAGAGCACTGCCCACACACCCTCGAGTGACTTGTTGCGTTACACCATCACCCGTTTGCTTTGCATTAGAACTCACATTTATAAGGCGTCATATTTTTTTGAAACATCATCACAACGGAAGTTGTTACAATAATATAATATTTTATTATCTAAAACTGACCCTTCTGTCCAGTATTCTATCTCTATCCTCTTGCGTCGACCACGAACTCTGCCCACACACCCTCGAGTGACTTGCTGCGTTACACCATCACCCGTTGTCTTTATATTAGAACTCACATTATTATAAGGCGTCATATTTTTTGAAACATGACAACGGGAGTTGTTACAATTATTTTATAATTATGTTTGGGTATAACCCTTCTAGACGGGACTGAGTTTACTTGTGTGGACCAAGAGCGCTGCCCTAACACCCTCGACTGACGTGCTACGTCACACCATCATCTGTTATCTTTACATTAGAATTTTACATTCATATTCATATTTTTGAAACATTATCACTTAGATTCATATTTTTTGAAACATTATCACAACGGGAGTTATTGTTTAGGAATGACTCTTCTAGCCGGGACTGAGTCAACTTGCGTGGATCAGGAACGCTGTCCGAACGCCCTGGAGTGCGCGGCGGGTCGGGAGTGCTACCGCGTGCTGCAGCGCTGCGACGGGGTGCGGCACTGCAGGGACGGGTCGGATGAGAGCCGCTGCGACACCAGGCTTAGCGCCCCGGCCAACCCGGAGACCAACTGCTATGGTAACTACACTGTTATTTTAGATTAAGCTTTGTATTATATAATTCTATTCTGGAATGTAAATTTTTTTAATAGTCCTGCACAACACGAAAACCAACTGTTTTGGAATCGGAAACTTTTATTTTAAGTACATTGACTACAATTCCATAGAATATCTTTTTTTAATACTTTCGATTATCAAAAAAGTACTACAATTAGGCTCTTTGCAGATGATATAAAGTTGTTTGCAAAATCTTCATCTAAAGATTACCACATTCAAACCTTAAGAGTAAGACTTCAAAAAGATTTAGATAGAATACACAGTTCGTTAAAAAGACTGGCAATCGCAATTATCGCAATTAAATGTGAAGTTCTTTATATTTGAAATCATAGTAAAGAGTTAATTTGTAAATATAAGCTTGGTAATAACGTACTTACAACTACAGAATTTGTGTGTGACCTAGGTGTTTATATATCTCATGGTTTGGGGACTTTAGAGACGAGGGATTTGAGCCGGGACTTTAGAGCAGGACCTGGGGACTTTAGAGCCGCAGCAGGGACTTTAGAGCCTAAATTAAAAATGCGTTTGCAAAAAATAGTAAAAAAATATACAAGTAATATTAAAACTAAAACATCACATAAAAATTTCTGGCAAACACTAAATTCCACCGACTCTGACTCCGACATCGCCTCAAATTTCTGCAAATTATATATTAATGTCAGGCGGAATCAACAAAAAAAGAACAAAATTAAACAAATTTAAATGTTTT
>JASAMX010021056.1:0-10602 GCA_030248175.1 Microlaimidae sp. YZB2_3 | reverse complement strand
TGTCCATAAAGAAGTGTTCATGACACGCCTGCGTTAACGCCTGGCACAATAATGCCAGTGGAGCCTCACCAGTTTTGTGAATATGACTGAAGAAAATAAATTTTAAATAAATTACAAAAATTGTTGGTATAAAAAACCGCTCTCGCTCATGCACGGTAGTCAGTTTTGGACTTGGTCCAATTAATAAACGGTTACTTCTCCACAGACTTGGATAAACACAGCAGGAATAGGGTCAGCCTTTAAGAGGAGCACTTTTGCACAAATATTGCGTAAACTAAAAATGCTCAGTTCTGGATTGAACCTTGCACAAACAAAACATTTTCCCTTCCACATACATAACGTGCAAACTCTAGTCCCAGGCTTGTGTCAAGTATTTAATAATCCCTCATAATGGTGAATAACACAGAAATTCCTGGCTTACTCAAGCCTTCAGGGGGAATATTTTACCTGGTGGTAAAGGCCAAAATCTGACTAAGAGGCAGACCTGCGCATGGTCTGAGAATGACCTCCCAGAATATTAGTGGCTGCGTCCCCCCCCCGTTTTATTGCCCCCTCTCCCCGCCCAAAAATGAAAAAAAT
Source organism: Microlaimidae sp. YZB2_3 (assembly GCA_030248175.1). Taxonomy (NCBI): domain Eukaryota; kingdom Metazoa; phylum Nematoda; class Chromadorea; order Desmodorida; family Microlaimidae; species Microlaimidae sp. YZB2_3. Next base: position 10,023 of record JASAMX010021056.1, on the reverse strand, counting down.
ACCCAAAAATTATGGCGCCATTTTTACCTATCATGACGCTTTATCGCTTTTTTGCAGTTTTTTTTACCTTTTTTGATGCCTTTTAAGCCATTTTAGACTTAATTTTACTTACATTTCGCCTTTTTTTCTTTTTCCTTCTTTTTTCTCTTTTCTTTATTTTTTTCTCTTTTTTTCTCTTTTCCTTTGCTTGCTCCTCTCATCTTATTGCCCCTCCCTGTTTCAAAATAGTTGCCCCACCTGTGCCCCCCATATTGGAATTGCCCCTCCCCCAATAAAACCTGAAAGGGGGAAGAAAGAGTAGTGCACAGGTCTGCTGATTTATGTGTCAGATATATTCATTCATAATACTGACAAACTAAAGCAAAAATTAATTTAGGTTTATAAATGTGCCAGCGGATTGTTGGCTTTAGGTCTCAAAAAAGGAGAAAGAGTGGGTATATGGGGACCCAACCACTATGAATGGACAGTTACGCAGTTTGCAACAGCTATGGCGGGTCTTGTACTGGTGAGGTTTAATATTAATTATTGTTTTTTAATCAAATAATATTGTTTTATAACCAAAATCCAAAAGACGACTTATATGTGGAAATTAGAAATTGAAATTGCTACAGCAATGGCGGGTCTTGTGTTGGTAAAGTTTAATATTAATGTTTTTTATCAAATAATATAGTTTTTGTAACCATAATCCAAAAAAGAAATTAGAAATTATGTTGAAATTAGAAATTATGTTGAAATTAGAAATTACAGATTAATACAATTTACATTTAATTTAATTCAATTTACATTTAATTTAAATAAAAAGTTACAAATTTAAAAATAAAAGAATTATATAGCTAGAATTAAAAACAATTATGAACCACAAGAAAATTTAAAGGTGAGACTCTATGATTCAGGGCTCAGGGGTCCAAGTAGATCAGTCAGTACAGTACTCCAAATAAGTATTTAGTAGATCCATTTTTTTCCTAAAATTTCTTACCGCATCCAATGGCTGAAATTTTTTACAGATTTATTATAACGCAAAAATGCGAAAACTATGCACTTAAAACCATACAATGGGCAAGTTGGTCGGGAGTGGGGGGTTAAACCCCAAATTAGGGGGGGTTAAAATCCGAGAAACGCAAAATAAATACCCATATCGTTTTTTTTTTGGAGTGCATTTTACCCATATCGTTTTTCGATTTGGAAGGAAAAATAGGTAAAAAACGCTAATTTTAGGTCAAAAAGCCCTTTTTATTGCATTTTTGAGCTTTTTATTGCTTAAAACATTCATTTTGACCTCAAAACTTAAGTTTGGAGGCAGTTAGAAGTCATTTTAAAGACATTTTTTCTTCATTTTTCAAAAATTGGGGGGGGGGGGGGTGGGTTAACGCCCCAAACCCCCCCCCCACCGTGCCCATGTATGCTTAAAACGTAATTAATCCCCCTAATTTACTTAATTAATAATTTTTTTAATAAGAAACATAAATAATAGCAGAAACATGTATTATAACATTGTTTACACAATTTACAAAATGGCAAAAATTTACAAAAATTTACACAGTTCACACTGCTGCGATAGGCGACAGGCGATAAGAGAAAGGCGATAGGTGACAGGCGATAGGCGATAGTGTCGTTCAGTTCACACTGAAAGAAAATTGCGATAGGCGATAGTGTATTGTTTTAATTTTAAACAGTATTTAAAAGTTGTGCTAGCTTTTAATTCTAAAAAAAATCTCGCATTCAGCCGCAATTTTGGATAATACTACAGCATAAAATTTAGTTATTTTAAGACAACGACAAAAAAAATGAAAATCGGCCATAGTGGGTTGTCTTATCAATCAAACAGAGTTCAAAAAGGAGAAAGTATTTTAAACAGATTTCAAACTTCCAAAATGATATAGCTTGTTTAAAAAACGGAACTCCGGCAGCCATTTAGAGCAGAAAAAGCTCCGGAATTCCGGAGCTTCCTCTGCTCTAAATGACTGAAGCTTCGGAGGATGATATTGGAGGGTGGAAACATCGCTAATCTAAGCATATGACCTTTTTGTTTATGTTTCCAATTATAGAATGATAAATAATTAAATGCGTTTATTAATTTACAATTACAAAAACCTTCATGAAATAGGCCCCAGGGCACTGTTTTTTTTTAATTATAAGCATTCGATTTTTTTTGTAAATGTCCATCTTTGTTTTTAAATGTTAATTTTTTCTTTGTAACTTTGAAAATTTGAAAATCCAGTGTTATACACACATTGAGCTGAATAAAAAAAACCGACCGTATTTTTAAAAATAAATCAAATGTTTGTAAAACTTTTATAAAACAGTGCCCAGTGTACAATTTTTATAAAATTTATATAAACCTCATTTAAAAAAATTGCCGGTTAAACCGTCAAAAGTTAAAATTCATTTTGAAGACATAATTTTTAACAAAGATTAAAAACTGTATTTTAATAATTATTTATCAAATTACTTAATCTGGAATCTAAATGCAAATTTTTTTAGAGCTAAACTTGGTTAATTTTTGTATATTTTGTAAAAAGGTGGAATTAAAAAAACTCTTCGTTCTTATTTGTTTTTAAAAAAACGTCATTACCGCACAGTTTTAATTGGTCCCCTCATGTCTGCATTCTAATTTTCAGCGTCAGCCAGATATAATTCAACCATAGGCTATTTAGATCTCATCAATGTTTATAAAAAAATATTCAAATGTTTTTTTTTAGTTTTATCATAAATTGCGGGTCGCTTTTGAATCAAAATTAGCAAATACCCATCGAAATTAATATTTCCACGCAAATTTATCCATATTTAAAAAAACCAACCAAACGCATCAAAAAACAAAAAATGTTGTGTGTATTTAAGTTCAATTCAAGGAAGCGTTATTTCTTTGCATAAATTTGTTAATTTACGATTTTCGCACGTAATATGCTGAAACTGCTTGGGTTTTGGCTGTCGCCTATCGCAAAATTGCGATAAGATTAGAACTTTGATCCAACCACTATCGCCTGTCGCCAGTCGCCTATCGCAAGTTACTATCGCCTATCGCAGCAGTGTGAACTGACAGGAGCCTATCGTCTGTCGCCTCTTGCCTGTCGCCTATCGCAGCAGTGTGAACCGGGCTAAATAGTAGAACTGACTCACAGCTTTTGATACAATCAAAATTTTTTGTTTTAACAGTAATTATTTCTTTATAAAAACATAAATGGTTTAGGTTAATGTTAATCCTGCATATCAAGTTGAAGAATTAAAATATGCTCTTAAAAAGGTATGCAAAAATATTTTATAATGGACGTAATATAATGTGAAAATTGTATTAATGAACGTAATATACTTACTTATTCATTTTTGTGTTTTGCTCGAATGTTTTGCTCATTACCTACATTTTATTGCTCAGACAACAAACACACATTTCCTTAGGTGGGGAGCCATCCGGATTTAAGGGAGGGGTATACCTGATCCCCGAAATTTGGGAAGGGATGTTGTCCTGAAAATTTTTGGGGCATACCTCAAATACCTCATTCTTAGCGTTTTTAGTACTGAGTCTGGGACCCTCTAAAATTTAGAGGGGGAAGTGTCCGGGGTAACCCAAATTTTAGGGGAGGGTGTGTCAGCTATAATTGGGATTTTTGGGGGTATAACCCCCAACTCTTCCCCCTACCTACCTATTCCCATTTCTCCCTAACGTCAACGTCCGTGTGTTCTAATTAGATTTCTTAATGACCAAAATGACCTCAAATGATTCTGGGTATTCTCTAGGTATTGCTTCCCAAAGGGCGAATCCCATTAGGGCTTAAAATTATGTTTGAGCAATTATGTAGTCATAGGTCACCGACCTTCGACGGCTCAGGGGGGGGGTCCACACCCCGGGGTGTGGAGGTTTTTTACCTCCAGGGGGGGGGGTCACACCCCGGGGTGTTTTTTTTTTTAAAAAATCAGGGGGGGGTCACACCCCGGGTACCATTTTTTTGACCAAAATTGTCAATTTTTTGACGAAATTTGACCATTTTTTAAGCATTTTTGGGATTGTCTAGTGAGGGGGGGTGGTCAAAAATGGGCCTTAGGGGGGGGGTCAGGGGTTCAAGGGGTCGATTGGGGAGGGAGGGGTCAAAAATGGGCCTTAGGGGGGGGATAGGTCTCAGAGGCCGTAGGGGGGGGGGGGGGGGGGGCCCCCCCCAACCCCCCCCCTTCGGTGACCTATGTATGTAGTTACAAAATTTTTGTTTATTTTTATGTTATGTATATGTTTAATTAAACATCTTAATTTTTAATTAAACATTAGTCTTATCAAACTCTTTAAAAGGTCACCCTAAAATTAAAAAAAAAATCGAATCGGGCCCTCCAAAGATATATACAAAGCTAAAAGTTGGTTTTTTTTCTTGTTTTACAATTGTTTTTCCTTTAAAATATATTTATTTTATTCAAAAATTGTGTTAATTATTTTTTTAATTTTGATTTTCTAGAGAGAAATAATAAAATAAAATATGTTGTTCTTTTTTTTCTTTTTAATACAAAAATAATAATTGTCCATCATAAAATGTGCTATGATCTCCCGGGGGAAGAAAATAAAAAGATATATCTTTTTAGCCTTTAGATTTTCGATTACCAAAATGATGTAGTGTGCGCAAAATGGTTTTGTAGATTGCGATAAGAAGAATTTCCATAGATAAACACGGTCACCAAAGCTAGGGGGGGGCTGTTTACCCAAGGTAAACAAAATTTCAAAATCTAGGGGGTCCTCTAGGGTGTCGACCCGAGGCGGGAAATTTTGAAACCTAGAGGGGGGTCAGGTTGGTTCCAATGTCCGAAGCAAAATTATAATAGTTTTTTATAAGATAAATGATAATTATTACATTTTATTGAATAAAAAGATATATTCTGGTATAAAAAGGATAAAAAACATGAATTCGTGTTAAAACTTCACGTTTTTGGAAGAAAATTTAGTATAAAAACCGTACTTAAAATTTCCTCGAGAGGAGAGGGGGGCCGGGGGGAGATCAAATTTCAAAATCTAGAGGGGGTCAGGGGTAAAAAATTCGAAAATTTGGGGAAAGGGGGGCCCTGAATTTTTTTATAGGGGGGAAATTTCGAAGCTAGGGGGGTGGACATCAACCCCCCGTTCATCTATGAGAATTTCGTAACGTAAATTTTTTTTAAAAATAAAATATCCTAACATCAAAATAAGAAAAATTTTAATTAGAAAATTAAACCTTAAAACTGAACGTTTAATCAACCCTTTTCAATTATTTTTTATTTCTTCTGTTGAATAATATAATATTTTGTAGTAGTTCTGTTTTTACGTTACTTTTCTTTGTTGAACTGACTGCAAGTCTTGTGTTTCGTGTTTGTTTGTGATTTTCGGTTTAAAGGTGGGAGTTCGGGCTTTGGTCGCGGCTAGAAAATTTAAAACTCAGGATTATTACAAAATGATCGTGGAAGCCTGTCCAGAGGTACCTGCCAGCTCAGTCGGATACCTTTATTCCAAAAGGTTTTTCTTTCTTTCTGTTTATTAATAGATTTCTGTTGTATTAAAAATAAAGTGTTATTTGTTTTCCTTTGAATGGATTATGGCCAACGGATTAAGTTTGCTTACCTCTTCCGGACTTCCCGGTTCATGCTCACATGTGGAATCAACTCGTTACTTAAAGAGACATTTATTTTGTAGTAATTTACACAACACGTGTACTAATTTGGCATACATAATCCCTTATATAATAAAAAATATATATATAAAATTATCAATTACAACACTTACTTGAAAGCGAGGAAAGTTTAAGTTTTTTTTGCATTATTTATGTATCCTTAAAGGTGCACACTCAAATTTTTTGTCTTCAATTTTGATGATTTTAGTAAAAAAAACTCACCCTTGCCTCGAATAGCCCACAAAAGTTTTTTTCATCAAAATATCTCGAGCCAGTGATTCAGGAGATATGATTCCCCAAAAATAGTGTTTTTTTCGATAATTCTGTACTTGAAAGTGTGCTCAATGGGTATAACAATTTAAAGTACAAAATTATGCACTCAAACAAAGCGGCTACTTTCTACTTTAATTAGATACCTTGATTGTTAAGATTAGTGCAGTATTAGTCGAGATATTGCGTTTGCAGTGCAAAAAACCCCCGATTTTTTCGCTAAAAATAAAGTGACAGCAGTGATTTGTTGGAAAATTTTTTTTTAACTTTTAGGAGTTTTCGTCGTTACTACGGCAAAATGAGCCACTGTCATTATAAAATACACGTGACTGTGACTCATTCTGTAGTAAATAAGGTCCTGTTTTAAATTTTAAATGAGTCACAAATTTTATAAGAACTGTGACTCATTTTGCCGTAGTTACGACGTTTTACTGCATTTGAGCGAAAGAGCGCCCCATGGCGGTTAGTAGTGAGTTGAGTTCGCGCGAATTTTTTTGAGTTCTAGCCTTGGTTAAAACAATTTTTGGATTTTTTATTAAGTAAATATAAACATGGTTTATTTTTAAATGAAAAATGTTTGGTTTGGTTTTTTTATTTCAGAACTAATAATTTTACTTTCAACAATCACTTCAAATTTACCATTTTTCACTTGAACCGAACTTTCACAGTTTTTTTCTTCTTCAAAAACTCGAGTTATAATTGTTATATAATTCGAATTAACACACAATCAAATATGTTTTAAATAGCCTTTAAGTTTTTCTTTTTAGCAAAAATAAGAATGATAAAATTTATTTGCTATTTTTTAAGTTATATTAATAAAAACGGAAGGTGTTCGAAGTTTTGGTTTTTCAAGTGATTTCATTTTTTTTTTTGTCTTTATATCTTTATGAGGAATTATCTGTTTAATAAAGTTTTTGAGAATGCCTTACTAGATCATTTTTTAATGAAAAAATATTGAAACTGATACAAAGTCTTTTTGTTTTCTGCCCACTCTTGATTTTTTGGGTGTGTAATGTTCCGCCGAATTCGGGATCAAATTTTCCCAACATTGTTTCTTTCACTTCGTGTTTTTGGTGAGAAAATTGAGGAAAATTTATGTACAAGAAATGCAATATCTCGACAAACCCTGCACCAATCTTAACAATCGAAGTATTAAATTAAAGTAGAAAGTATCAGCTTTCTTTGAGTGCATTTGCCTATTTTGTAATTTAAATTGATATACCGACTGAGCTATCTTTCAAGTACAGATTTATCGAAAAAAAAAACATCATTTGCGGAGGTTCATATTATCATACATGGGCAAGTTGGTCCGGAGTGGGGGGGGGGTTAAAAACCCCAAATTAGGGGGGGTTAAAATCCAAGAAACGCAAAATACCCATATCGTTTTTTTTCTGGAGTGCATTTTACCCATATCGTTTTTTGATTTTGAAGGAAAAATAAGTAAAAAACGCTAATTTTAGGTCAAAAAGCCCTTTTTATTGCATTTTTGAGCTTTTTATTGCTTAAAACATTCATTTTGACCTCAAAACTTAAGTTTGGAGGCAGTTAGAAGTCATTTTAAAAAAAATTTTTTCTTCATTTTTCCAAAATTGGGGGGGTTAACTTTTTCTCCCCCCCTTTTTCTAAGTGGGGGGGGTTAAACCCCCCTTCTCAGAATTTGGGGGGGGGGGTTAATCCCCCCCACCAACCCCCCCGTGCCCATGTATAATTCATATCCTCCTTAACCAGTGGACATATTTTGATGAAAAAAATTTTGTCGGCTATTGGGGGCACAGGCAGGGGTAAGGTTTATACAAAAAAAATAATCAAAATCGAAGACAAAAAGGTTGACTGTGCACCGCACCTTTAAGGAAGGCATCAGGAATGTTTCTCAAGTAACATTCAAACAATTTTTTTTAATTTAGAAAACAAAAATTTTTCTTCCTTTTAAAAAAATCCTACTTTGACAGATTTTTTTGGGAGGGGAGGGGGGAAGAACGACTGCCCGCCCTTAAAAAAACCAGCGACTATTAAGGTGTCAAAATAGTTTTTTTTCTCACTAAAATAAAAAAAATAAAAAGCAAAAACAATGCAACAAAATTGAATTAAATAATTAAATTAAAACATAATTATTGGGGTGCAAGAAAATGCTATACAAATCGTTGATACAAAATTAACGATAATGGCTTATAAAAAAGATTAGCAATGTAAACTATTTGAACCTTTAGGTAAAGGTGGGTACTACTTTTTGTATGCTAATTTTAGTAATTTGTGTAAATTAAACCTATAATTTGATTGATTATTTTTTTCTCGTTTTTTTCTTTCCTAATACCTACCATTAATTTCTTTCTTCCAGTTAAATTTTCCATTTTCTATTTGATATTTCTGATTTTTTAAAATTACTATTTTGTTTAATATAAAAATATTAAAAATTTACTAACCAGGCGTTTTTTAGTTTTCCGGATCTTAAACATGTGGTTATGGTCGCTGATGAAACTTTACCGTAAGTTTTTTAAAATAATTTTGAAAAAAAAATTAATGAAATTTAAAAGAAAATATAGGAGAAGCAGAGCACAGAGCCTCATTTTTTGTATGGAGCAATATATTTTTGGATTATATTTGTCTTCGTTTCTTGTATATGATTCACGGTTAATTCGATAAACACAAAATATCACTAGGTTAATTTATATCCAAAATTAAAAATTACCTTACTCATATACATAGGTGTATATATATATATATATATATATATATATATATATATATATATATATATATATATATATATATATATAGATATATGGCGTGCCTAGGATTTCATTTGGGGTATAAATACTAACCTTGAAAGGGGGTCTGGGAGGCGATAGCCCCCCAGCGGCGTCAAGGGGCAGAGCCCCTTGTCAGGATGGATGCGGGGGTTGGTGCTACTAAAATACACTAGAAATTTTAATTCCAGATAATGTTTATTACACAAATTAAGGTTTTTTTATCCCTTTACATTTAAAACAGGTGTTTAAAACGTTAATCAAAGGTTAATAATCTTTATAGTAGTTTGATAGATTTAGCATATATGCCTTAACTATTGCACGGCATAATAGTTAGTTAGGATAGCCAGTTTTTTCTCAGGTGATTTCCTCCAGAAATGCTGCTGCCTTTGCGGATTGAAGCCATAGGTCTTCTACTTTTAATGTGGTAGGATTTTTGGTGCAGTTAAAAAGGTGGTGGACATTATGAGGTTTCTGGTTGCGTTTTGGACATTCATTTTTAATTAGAGAGTTTATTCTTGATTTGTATGAATTTAGATGATGGCAAAATCTGGATCTTAGTTGTGACAGGAGTGTTCTTCATTTTCTTGGAAGGTGTTGTTTACTTTGGTGCATTTCATGGAATTTGCTTTTTAGTAGAGAATTAGGTTGGAGTTGAGATAGAGATTCTTTTACAAAATAGGTGTGAATGTTTTTTTAATGTGAATGTGAAAGTCTGGATAGCTTTTTTCGTTGAGAGTTTGGTTGAAGAAACTTTTTGCTATTGGACCATATTTTGATTAGAGGGTGTGTTTCATTTCTCTTGGCCTAAATTTGTTTGCTGTGATTCAGTGGCGTAGCCAGGATTTAATTTTTGGGGCGGTCTGGGGGGATAAAAAGTGCCACAAAAGCGGCGAGCAGCGCCGCCGCCGGCGCCGCGTAGCGACCGAGGAGTCTGGGGGTGTCTTTTTGTGTCTGGGGGGTGTACATTTGTTTTTTTTACCTAATTTCTGCACAATTATATCTGATCTTCAAAATTATCAGGCGATGAAATAGCATATAACACAACTATCTATTTTCTGATGTCTTTAAATTTTGCGAATGAGTATGGCAGACCTGTGCACTGCCCCCTCCCCTGGGTTTTATTGGGGGGCAGGGGGGAAGGAAAAAAAGAGAAAAAAGAAGGGAAAAGGGAAAAAGGGACAAAAAATCGAAGAAAAAAGTAAAAATAGGTCTAAAATGGCTTAGATTACATTGAAATAGGCTAAAAACTGCAAAAAACTTGCGATGATGGCGCGTTATCATAGGTCAAAAATGGCGTCATAATTTTAGGGTAGGTACTTTTTCATTTTTTGGCGGGGGGGCAAATCCTCCAATAAAACGGGGGGGGGGGGGCAAAACAAAAAAATTCCAAT
>JASAMX010021055.1:0-23903 GCA_030248175.1 Microlaimidae sp. YZB2_3 | reverse complement strand
TAGTGTTCTAAAAATTATTGATTTTCGATGATTTTAAGTAAAAGTAAAGGTAATTTGAAAATTTTTAATTTACTGAAAGTAAGAGTAAAAGTAATTTGTTGATTTTTTAATTTTAAGTAAAGATAAAAGTAAAAGTAATAGTCGACATTTTATATTAGTAAAGTAAAAGTAAAAGTATGGCCTATTTTTTAAGTAAAAGTAAAAGTATAATAAAAGTAATTTTGAAACGGAGGCAAAAACACCGGTTTTCGAAGTCTCAAGAGTTTTTTTTTATTAAGAAGTTTTTTTGCTAATTTTATGTATAAATTATCATTTTAATAAGGTTTTTAGTCAAAATAAATGGTTTTAGCGTGTTAGTGGCTTAAAAAATTATCTTCTACCATTCACTTCACAACAAGCCCATAGGAAATCTACCCATTGAAATCACCTAAATTATACTTAAATTAATTTAAATATTTGCAGTGGAAAATCCGAGTAAAAGTAAAAGTAAAAGTATTTGAAATTTGAAAAGTCGAGTAAGAGTAAAAGTAAAAGTAATTAAAATTTCAAAAGTCGAGTAAAAGTAAAAGTAAAAGTAATCTGCAAAATCCGTTACTTTTATTACTTGAAGGAAAATTAAGAAGTAACTTTTTTTACAACACTATATCAGACTTCTATGTAATGGAGGTATGCGTTACTCGTTTTCGAATTTTTATTATTTACAAACGTATAAAATCTATATAAGTTTTTTGCATTTTTTGACCCGTTCTTCTTTTTTTGTAATCTTTACAAGTTTCTTTCTACTCATTTTTCAGTCTCGTTGAAATGGTTTTGTTTGATTTTTTTGCCATAATTTTAACTTTTTGTTCTGTAATTTTCTTGATAAATCGTGGATATTTGTGGTATTTTTTTTTGTGTTGTATTATTTTAGTATAGGTACATGTCTCTTTATACCTTCGAATATTATGTTTTTAACGCTGAAGTAGTTATTAATTGGACACAAACCTGATCAGTTAATTGTTGAAAGATACATCAAATTGAAAATCCACTTGATCCCAGTTTAATAAATGTTTTTTGTAAGATTTCTTCTGAACATAATTTTACTAATTGTAACTTTATAGAAATGTGGTCCAAAGTTGAAAATCCCGGTAATCCCCTTTTGCAAAATTTTCTCAAGTTCATATTAATGAATGTTGTGGTTTTTCGTCTCGGTCGGTTCTGAAAAAAGTTGGTGAAAACCTTGTTCTTGAAAAAAGATGCAATTCTTTTTCATTTTGATATTAGACTTATTTTGCAATTCCCAATCAACCCTCGAAGGTTAAAATCACCCGCTAATAAAACCGTTCCCGGAAAATCCTCAGTAATATCCCTTAATAACTCAAAAATTAAAATTTCTTGTTTTGGTCGTTTGGGGTTTTCTGTAAACACGAATCGTTCTAATCTTGTTTTATCGATCATTTTTTAAATCGATTCAACAGTTTCTACTTTTTTCATATTTCCAAAATCTGCTTGGTAGCATTAAAACACTTTTTCACTAAAAATACAAACACGTCACCTACTTGATTGTCGGTCTTTCCTAAAACATAACGTTAGTAATTCATCATAATCGGTTTATCATATTTTTGTAATTGATGGATTAAACCGAGTAGTTGCCTGGTCGTTTGCCCCTTCCTGTTAATATCCCCGAAATCAGAAATCTTGACGTTGAACAACAAGTCGAAGCTTAAATTAACGAAAACTGTCTGGAGATAATAAAAGGCGTTTAAATTTAGTTAAAAATGAATCAATTATTTGACTAAAAAGTTCGATTCTTTGTAAAGTGCCGAAATTAATACCGCATTAATTTGGCGATTCCATTTTTTAAAAACTGATTCACTAAGTAAAAAAACTCTTCGTAAGTAAAACTTTGTGACGCAACGCCGTATCGTGAAAGCTTCAAAATGAGCTGAGGAAACATGAAGATCGGGCCATACAGTGAAAAGTTTCATTGGAAAAACAAAAAGTGCCGAAATTAAATGCACTACACTATTATTATTCAGCATTTTTCAAAAACTTTTTTCAAATTAAATATACAGTTAGTACTTTTTAAATTCACGTTTCGTGTCTGGGCCGATACAAGTATTGAATCGATTCAAAAAAATGAACTGCATTTGCGATTTTTTAAATGTTAAATAGTTTTAATTCTAAAGTTTTTGAATTTTTATAAAGTTATTAGTTTAGCAAAAATTTAAAATTGCTAAAATAAAAACCAAGGATCAGCATAAATTTTTTAAACACAACAAAATTTAAAAACAATTTCAGATTCACCTATAAACTAAAGTTGAAATATATAACCCAAGTAAATATGTCCAGTATAAAACTTGCAACTCACACGTGATAAAATCTAATACTCTATTTAAACTTTTTTGTATTTTTTCAAAAAATACTTGGTAAGAATGTTTCAAACTGCGTGGAGTCGAGACGACAATTAATTATTTGTAAGAATTACTCCTAATTTTCAAAAAATATCTATGCATGGCGTTTTGCAAAGTTTTTTGAAAACTTGTTTGTAATTTCTACACATTTTATAGTCACTTGTATAGATAAAATGGTGTTTTGTCTTTTTTAAAGCGGTTTGTGAAATTTGTATTCTTTATTTGGTATTTTTTCGCTTTATTTGGAAGGTTTTATTTTAAAGTAAAAAAATTGCTAAGGTATCAAAATCAACACACTGCAGTGACTAATTAATATGAAACAAAATGCATTAAAAACAATATAATAAACTAACACAGCGATAATATGGCAAGTATTTACCAGATGCAAATTATATTATTTTTTAAATTTACCGAAAAAGGGGCGATTTTTCCCCCGGGGCGTATGTTTAGACAGAAAATGTGGACTAGTCTGAGATGGACATTATGTGGACTATAGAAAATTTGCATTTGGTTCGGGCGGCTGCTCACTAAATAAAAACTTATTACCATATAATAATGACTTGCTTATACATTGATCTAATCACACAGCACTGTTGCATTTTTTTCAGTTTTGATGAAATGTCAATTCAAAAAAATTATACTCACAGCAATTATTTGACAAGCGCAAATCGCACTTTTTTTAAATTTATCGTTGTTTCTTACACATACAAATATAACCTTCAAATTGAAAAAGTGGCGATTTTGCGCTTGTCAAAGATTGCTGTTAGTATAATTTTTCGATTGGATTTTCTCAATGCAACAGTGCTGTGTGGTGATAAATGTATAAGCAAATTGTGATTTATTTATATGGTAAAAATTTCTTAAGTGAGCACTGCCCAAACCAAATGCCAAACTATTATAGTCAGCCATAATGCATACTCAGGAACTGGTCCCACATCTTTCTTCTTCAAAAAATTACAAAATGCATCTTTTTGCTGCTTTTTCGTTATTAGATTCGGCTGGTTTACTTTTGTCTACTAAAAATTAAAAAAAACTTTAGAAAAAAAGTTACGTGAATTGTAGCAAAATTCTATGGATAATTTTTTTGTAATTTTAAGAGCAGGTGGATCAATAAAGGTTCGTGGACAAATTAAAAATTAATGTATCCTATTATGGTACTTTTACGTTGATATAGCTGACTCGGCCTCGTTGGGCCCTGGTCTTTGCCTGCACAAAGTTGCAATGGATCCTATGGCAATGTAAATCTTCATTGTAGCTATTGCTCCTCGTTGGCTTCCTAGCTTCTTCAAGATTTAACAAAGATGCCTGAGTACAGTAACAACTAGATTATGCTTTCCTTTCTTTTTAAAAGTAAATGAAGTTGCAGCTGGTGGTGACCTCGTGTATCCCAATTAACTCCTAGAAGCTTAAAATCACCCGCTAATAAGTAAACGATTTTTCCCGTAAAATCCTCAGTAACATCCCTTAATAACTCAACTAAAATTTTAATATACTTCGTCTTTGGTTAATGGAAATGCAGCTTTTACCTGATTTTCCTTTGAAACTGAACTGCTAAGGAATTAAGAGCTAAACACAGAGTCGTCTGTGCACCAAGCGATTTGGGGCTTTTTGCAGATGTTTTTCCTATGCCTTATTGTTTTGCTTTTTAAAAGTGAACTGCCTTTAACAAAATAAATGATTAATCACACTTAACCGGTTGAGTAGCCGAATAAAAAAAGATTTGTAGGATTTCCTACACTTTTCCAAAGCTCCTCTCATATTTTCCTTATAAGTTTTCTTTATAAAATAGTGGACTGGGTTGCCACGCTAGCCAACACTGTTAAAACTAAAAAATTTATCCAGCAATTGTTAAATTAAACAAGCGACTTGTTTTCTGAGAAATAGCCTATTTATTTCAAAGTCAATGTACAAACTGTGTTGTACAAACCTTTAATGGCAATTCTTGGATTTTCCAATATTGAGAAACAGAATGTTTTTTTGTTTGCACATTTTTAGTTTTAACACTGTTGATATAATTAATTTAATTATTTAATAAATGAAAATTTTCAATGTAAATATGAAATGAACTGAAGAATGTAAATGCTGAATATTTTATTTGATGACATTTGATCAATTAATTGATATGATTAGTTTGAATTACTCTGAACAGAACAATAAATAGCAACTGAAAGCTATTGAACAAAAAAATTGCTTTCATGTGAGTTTTAACTTGGTTAGTTGAAATTTTAAATTTTGAGTTGATTTTTGAACACATTATGTTGGATAGTAGCTTCATTGACACACCAATCAGATCAATATAATTAGAATTTTGATTTTTGATATGGTTTTGTTCCTGAATTTTGAGATATTACTTTTAATCCTTTGGCTAAAATTTTTTGAGATTTTGTCTAAGATATTGATGTGGTTGTTAACCTGACTTGCTTGATGAGAAGTCAAAGCAAACCCATTGGTCTAGTCCCTTGTTTTGTTTGGTTTTTTGTTTTGAGATTTTTGAAGTTATGAATGGATAATGATGGATAAATGACATGAACTATTATATGGCAGTACAAATTAGTGCAGTTTGCATAGAAGTTCCATAGTGAACTGAGGTGGCCGATAATGAGTTGCCGAAGTCGCCGGACTCCCAAATAATAAATATAAATTTTTTCATTTTCGCAAACCTTTTGTGATAGTGTAAATAAAAAATTCACCAAAAAAATTATCATTGAATTTTGCTCAATTAGTCATTTTTTTTTATTCATTTTTTAAATATTTGGTGAACAAACTGTAAACATTAAAAATGCTAAGAGATAGAGACGGAAAAAGGGCGATTTTTCCCGGCCTATGTTTTCGACGGGAGGATGTGAACTGGTAAGATGGACATCTGAATTATCCGAGCTCCTTTTGGTTTGGGCAGTGCGTCAAATAAACTTTCCGTCTGGTAGTTGGTTTGCTCCCTCGGCTCGTCGCGGCATGTTAATTTTTTTTCGTTTTAATGAATGAAAAATTTTGTAACCAATATTTGGCGACCGAAAATAGTTTTGATTTGAAAGTTTTGTGTACAACTTGAATTTAAAAAATCCAACTTACACTCAACTATGATATGATTTTTGAATTGGTTAGTGAAAACTGAAAAATGCAACAATCCATATTCGATAAATGTGGCGGGATGGTATATAGTAGGAGTTTTAGTGAGCAGTGCAAAAACTCAAATAGATTTTTGTGATAGCATAATGTAGTCTTGGGCTCGTACACTATTTTGTCGTAAACCTACGAGGAAAAGTGGCACTTTGGACTTAAAAAATGATGGTTAATTACGGTAAATGTGCACTATTATCGCTGTTAGTTGGTATTATATTGTTTTAATGCATTTTGTTTCATATTTAATTAGTCACTGCAGTGTGTTGATTTTGATACCTTAAGGATTTTTTTACTTTAAAATAAAAAATTTCGAGAAGCGAAAAAATACCAAATAAAACAATACAAATTTTACAAACTGCTTTGAAAAAACACAAATATCATCCAATCGACAAGCGACTATAAAAATGTGTAGAAATTACAAACAAGTTTTCAAAAAACTGTGCAAACTACCATGTATATATTTTTGCAAAATTAGGAGTAATTCTTACAAATAGATTAATTGTCGTTCTGACTCCACGCAGTTTGAAAAATTTACCAAGTATTTTTTGAAAAAAATACAAAAAAGGTTAAGAGAGTATTAGATTCTATCACGTGTGAGTTGCAAGTTTTTATACTGGACATATTTACTTGGGTTATATATTTCAACTTTAGTTTATAGGTGAATCTGAAATTGTTTTTAAATTTTGTTGTGTTAAAAAAATTTATGCTGATCCTTGGTTTTTATTTTAGCAATTTTAAATTTTTGCTAAACTAATAATCATAAAATTCAAAAACTTTAATTTAAAACTATTCAACATTTAAAAAATCTGCGGAGTCAGTCCAATTTTTTTGAATCGATACAATACATGTATCGCCCCAAAAGACACCAAACGAGAAATTAAAAAAAAAGTAAGAACTGTGTATATTTAATTTGAAAAAAGTTTTTGAAAAATGCTGAATAAGAATAGGGTAGTGCATTTAATTTCGGCACTTTTTTGTTTTTCCAATGTAACTTTTCACTGTATGGCCCGATTTTCATGTTTGATAGCTCATTTTGAAGCTTTCACGATACTGCGTTGCGTCACAAAAGTTTCACTGTACGAAAATAGGTTTTTTACTTAATTAATTCAGTTTTTAAAAAAATGGAAAATTGCCAAAATTAAATGTGTGTATTTAATTTCGGCACTTTACAAACAATCGATTGTTTCTCAGTCAAAAACTTATCATTTTTAAAAATTTAAAAGCCTATTATTATCTCCAGACAGTTTTCGTTAATTTAAGCTTCTACTTGTTGTTCAACGTCAAGATTTCTGATTTCTGGTGAGGATACAGTGTACGGTGAAATCGACTTTTTATGTGCAACTGAGACATGGTTTAATCCATCAATTACAAACAATATGATAAACCGATTAGGACTCTATGACGTTTTTAGGAAAGACCGAAATAATCAAGTAGGTGGCGGGGTTTGTATTTTTAGCGAAAAATGTTTTAATGCTACTCAAGTAAATATTTCTGAAAAATATGAAAACGTAGAAACTGTTGCAATCGATTTAAAAATGATCGATAAAACAAAATTAAGAATGATTTGTGTTTACAGAAAACCCCAAACGACCAAAGAAGAAGATTTTCTAATTTTTGAGTTATTAAGGGATATTACTGAGGATTTTCCGGGAACGGTTTTATTAGCGGGTGATTTTAACCTTCCAGGGGTTGATTGGGAATTGCAAAAAATAAAGTCTAATAATCAAAATGAAAAAGAATGGTATACTTTTTTTCAAGAACAAGGTTTTAATCAACTTTTTTCAGAACCGACTCGAGACGTAAAAACTCTTGACTTAATTTTAACTAACGATGTAGAAATAATTGAGCAAACTAAATTATTACCGGGATTTTCAACTTCGGACCACAATTCTATAAAGTTTACAATTAGTAAAGTTATGTTTTATAAAGAAATTTACAAAAAACATTCATTAAAACTTGACTTTGCAAATGGGGATTATCAGGTTTTTTCTATGTATCTTTCAACAATTAACTGGGATCATATGTTTTCTTTGTGTTCTTCAGTTGAGGAATACTGGCAGTGCTTTAAAAACATAATATTCGAAGGTATAAAGAGACATGTACCTATACTAAAATAATACAACACAAAACAAAATACCACAAATATCCACGATTTATCAAGAAATTACAGAACAAAAAGTTAAAATTATGGCAAAAAATCAAACAAAACCATTTCAACGAGACTAAAAATCAGTATAAACAAACTTGTAAAGATTACAAAAGAAGAACGGGTCTTAAGACCAAAAAACTTATATAGTTTTTATACGTTTGTAAATAATAAAATCAAAACCAAAGAACGCATTCCTCCATTACATAAGTCTGATATAGTGTTGTAAAAAGTTACTTTTACTTTTACTTAAAGTAATAAAAGTAACGGATTTTGGATTACTTTTACTTTTACTTTTACTCGACTTTTGAAATTTTAATTACTTTTACTTTTACTCTTACTCGACTTTTCAAATTTCAAATACTTTTACTTTTACTTTTACTCGGATTTTTTCCACTGCAAAATATTTAAATTAAATTTAAGTATAATTTAGGTGATTTCAATGGGTGAGATTTCCTATGGGCTTGTTGTGAAGTGAATGGTAAGAAGGTAATTTTTTAAGCCACTAACACGCTAAAACCATTTATTTTGACTAAAAACCTTATTAAAATGATAATTTATACATAAAATTAGCAAAAAAACTTTAGAACAGAGCTCTGGAGTTTTAGAAAACCGGTGTTTTCTCCGTTTCAAAATCTACTTTCTATTATACTTTTACTTTTTACTTAAAAAATAGGAATTACTTTTACTTTTACTTTACTTATATAAAATTTCGACTATTACTTTTACTTTTACTTTACTTAAATTAAAAAATCACAAATTACTTTTACTCTTACTTTACTTAAATTAAAAATTTTCAAATTACCTTTACTTTTACTTAAAATCATCCAAAATCAATACTTTTTACAACACTAGTCTGATAATAGTTTTGCAGTTGACGACGCTGAAAAAGCTGAAATATTTGCTGCATTTTTTAGTTCTGTTTATACTAAAGACAATGGAAAATTTCCAGACTTTTCTCCAAATAAATTAGGTGTTCTTGACAATATGTCGTTTAGCGTAAAAAACGTACTAAAAGTAATTAAAAAATTGCCTAATAAAATTTCAATGACACCTGACTGCTTGCCAGCTTATTTTTTAAAAAGAATTGCTTGCGGAATCGCTGAACCTTTAACTAAAATATTTCAAAAATCCTTTAATTCTGGTATTCTACCATTGGATTGGTTAATAGCGCTTGTAATTCCGTTACATAAAAAAGGTAAAAAGAGCAATGAACGTAATTACAGACCCATATCATTAACTTCTTACTCATGTAAGATTATGGAGAGGCTTGTTAAAGAAGAACTTGCGACCCTTTTTAAAAATACACTGTCTTGGTGCCAACACGGCTTTAAGGCTGGAAGTTCAACTATAACACAGCTTCTTGATACACTAAATGAATGGACCTTGGAGGCTTTAAAAAATGATGTGAAAAAAGTGAAAGTGAAGTCGCCAAGACAGTATTAAGCCCTCCCCTATCCCCCCTTCACAAAAATGATAGTATATTCTTGTATAAAGCTTTTCGCAGATGATGCGAAGGCTTATACTTGTTTTTCACATCAAGATGAAATAGAAAAACGAAATCAATTGCAAGAAGACCTATATAGGATTGCTTTATGGTCTAAAAAATGGCAGTTTATGCTGTCTGAAACCAAATGTGAAGTTCTCAATATTTCAACTAAAAAGAACAGTAGTGAATATGATTATTCCATATGCGGAAAGATATTGAAAAAAACTAATTTAATAAAAGATTTAGGAGTGTATATTTCCAAAAATCTTCAATTTTCAGAGCATTGTCAAATAATTACAAAAAAGCCTTAAAAATCTCATCATTGATTTTCAGAACTTTTAACTCAAACTCAGTAAAAAACTTACTGAGAGCTTATAAAACATATGTAAGGCCAATATTGGAATACGCAAGTGTTGTTTGGAATCCTTTTTTACAGCAAGGTATAAAATTAATTGAAAACGTTCAGCGTAGTTTTACAAGACGTTTATTTAAAAAATGCAAATTAAAATATCAGACATACGAAGAGAGGCTTAATTATTTATATCTTGAAAAAGTTCAAGCAAGAAGAAACACTGCTGATTTGTTAGAATGTTATAAAATTTTGCATAATAAAACATGTCTTAGCCCAGATTCCTTTTTTAATTTAAATCAAAATCCAACAAG
Organism: Microlaimidae sp. YZB2_3; assembly: GCA_030248175.1. NCBI lineage: Eukaryota > Metazoa > Nematoda > Chromadorea > Desmodorida > Microlaimidae > Microlaimidae sp. YZB2_3. The sequence goes on along the minus strand of JASAMX010021055.1, from coordinate 14,092 downwards.
GGGTCATTCTTTTAAACTTAAAATTAAAAAAAGCAGGATAAACATTAGACAATACTTCTTTTGTAATCGCGTAGTGGGAAAATGGAATGCATTGTCTCAACAACAAATTTCAGCAACTTCACTTGCATCTTTTAAACAAGCTCTAATGAATTACTAATTAGAATTAATAAACTTTACCTAATTAATTTTTTTCTCGAAATGTTTTCTTAGATTGATTATTACAAAATTAAATGAAATAGAAAACAATTTTTTTGTGGAAAGTCTCACCCTACCCATGCACACCAATTATCGAAAATTTAATAATGGCTTGATTCAGTGCTTAAATTGTTATGCCTTTAAGCCATTTTCTAAAATAAACCATGTCTCAGTTCTGTTTGGCGGCCGTAATCGGTTCGCTCTCCTGTAATTTTTAAACACAATGTTTTTTTTATTTTGTTTATCTAGAATAAACTTTGATTGATTGAACGTCTAACTGGCAAAAAGTTACAACTGAAGAGGAAAATTTGGGAAAAAAGTGCATTTAATTTCGGCACTTTTTAAAAGGAACCCCTTAATCAAGTTTAAGTGCAGTGCTATGACCCCTACACATTTCAACGTTTTAACTATTTACAACTACAATTTAACACCCGACCACTTAATTCAACACGTTTTTACCTACAGCAATATTTGTGCCGAAATTACACTATTTTATTTTATAACGATTGCTCACCACAGACGCAACGTAGAACCACGGGGTCTAAAAATTCGGCAAATAGACTAAATTTTACCAGGATAGTTTAATTTTTAAACCAATTTATTGCGTAATCATGAAATGCCTATGTTCTAAAAACGAGTATCAATTTTATTTTTTATAAATCACACAATTTCACATGAAAATATCATAACATAACAAATAAAAAGCTCACGACAGTCATCTACATATAATTAGCTCTTATTTGAGCTATCAAACGTCGTATTCTGTCCAGGATTACCAAAGATATAGTCCAAAATCAAAAATGCCCAATTGGGAAAAGTGCCGAAATTAAATGCACTACCCTAATAATAATAATTTTTAAACAAAATTTTGCTGGACACTCGCACTTGTGCGACTTTAACTAAAACGACTTTCGTTTTCGTTGCGACGTGCGTGCGACTGAAAACCCGCCATTTTCTGCTTTTTTTCGGGCGCACCAATTTTAAACGGTTTTATTGTTTTGCAATGCATATTGCGACTTTTATTCCCCTTTTGCATATATATAGTTGCAAAAGTGAAAGAAAAGTCGCAATATTTACAGCAAAACACTAACACTGTTAAAAATTGGTGAAAATGCGCTGCACGAAAAAACAAGTATTGACTGGAAGAAAAATATCGGTGCAAGAAATCCAAAAAAGTAGTGCAAAATAACAAAAATAATTACACTGAAAAAGCTCACGTGACGTTGATTTTATAATTATTTTCCCTTAAAATCAATAATTTGATTAAAATCATTAAAACTATAAACTTGAAACAGCTAGAAAGCCAGTATAACCGCCTGTACTCGCAATGTAATATTTTACTGTTTTTTACAATTTAAAAAAGTGTGTTTTTTAATGTTAAAAAAAGGTGGCAAAAGAAGTATAAAAATGCTCCAAAATTTAAGGCTTTTCAGGTGCATTTAAACCCATTGTTGTTTAAACTAAAAAAATGCTAAACAGAGGTGGTAATTGAAAACTAAAAAAATACTTCTTCCAAATAACATTCTTTAAGACTAGTATTCTTCATGGTTAAAATATCGCCAATTATTACCATATTTAATTTATAATATTATAATATGGAAAAATTTTGCTGTTGTGAAATAATTTTGTTAATTGTACCCAATTTTAATTTTGGTTTCATAAACACTTTTTGCTTTACTAATCAAAAAATAATCTCTGTATAAAAGTTAGTTTGTAAAAAGTTATCTCTGTTGTTAAAAGCATTCTTTAAAAGTAACATAAATGGTTTTCAATTACTTATCTAGTTTTTTAAAATATGAAATATTACTCGACTTTTAAAATTTTAATATATTACTGTAAATAAAATGACTTGAATTGAAATCTAAAAAACTAATTTTGAAATTTAAAATAAAAATTTTTCTTACTTCTTAAAAAAACTTATGTGTAATAAAAATAATTTTTCCTACTGACACAAATACTTAAAGTTTAATTTAAGTTTAAAGATAAACTAAATTCAATTGGAGTTGATTTCCTATGGGCTTTTTGAAAAAAAAAATTACTATTCTGCTAAAAAAACTCTGCTAAATTTTTCTACCCCGCTAACACGCTGGAAAACCATATATTTCTCCAAAACTTGGTATTAAAATGATAATTATGCATAAAATTAGGCCAAAAAATTTTAGAACGGAAAGCTCTGGAGCTCCAAAAACCGCATTGGCTCCGGTTCAAAATTACTTTTATTATACTTTTATTCTTACTTTTACTTAAAAAAATAGGTCTTACTTTTACTTTTACTTTACTTAAATAAAATTTTGAATTTAATTTAAATTTAAAATAAGTCATTAAATATACACAAAAATAATACCGAGAGGCAAGCACACCCAGTCGTAGCAGTAGAGTTTTCTAAAACTGACCCGATAGTCGTTCAGATAGTGAAGCGTGTGCGCCAATATAGGACCGTCAAAATCTTGATAGTTTTTGGGTTCGGAAATCATGGTCGAGTATTAGCTGTTGACACCATTACAACGGTAGAAACCACTTTAAAACGTATCTGTCTAAATCAGTATGACGTTCACCTGAACCTGTGACAATGTTCTGAGGCAATTGTGAAAAGGTATTACTAAACTGCAAGACCAAACATTCCAACTATTAGCTGTTAGCACCATTGTAACAGCAGAAACACTTTAAAGCGTCAGTCTAAAATAGTATGACGTTCACCTGAACATGTGAAAATTTTCTGAGACAATTATGAAAAGAATTACTAAACGGCAAGCCAACAGTTCCTTATGTTTAGTCCAGAGCACTTAGAAAAATAGTCCCATAAAACCCAGTCCAGTATTTCCACAAATGTAAGTATCACTTAAAAACAGTAGTGAACACCCAGCGTTAATATTGGGCAGTTCCGGTTCTGGGTCCCGGATGTTCCAAGTAAAATTTTGAATTCCGGTTTTTTGGAAACTCTCAATTCTGGTTCTGGTTCCGGTTCCAGTGTTCTAGGGGTTTTTTAGTTTGATAGGCAGTTCAGGTTTGGGGTTCCGAATGTTCCGGGCAAAATTTGGAATTCCGTTTCCGGTTCCTGTTCCTAATTTTATGAAAAATTCTGATTTTGGTTCTAGTTCCGGTAATCCAGGGGTTCCGCAGTTCCGCTCATCACTACCCAGCGTACATGCAGTAGGTACGCTTGTAGATGCACCTTGATTAACCAATTAGCTGAATTAACTGTTATGAGTGTTTTTTATCCGCTGTGGGCAACTAGAGTCTCACCAGCTCATCCAGGAATAAGAAGCAGGTAATTTATGATTAAAATCACTTTTCAGTTTCTAGTACACATAACACCAAAGTCAAACAAAAGCACAGGAAGCAAATTTCTGAATTAGTGTGGTTCTATTTTATCTTTTTTAAGTTATGTTATTTGTTTATTTTGTCAAAAACGAGAACAAATATATAAGCTAGCAAAAAATGCACTAAATTTTAGTTCTAATCTATTCTTCAGGACTGAATTATATAGATAAATGCAAATTTTTTTGTTTAATCCTAAAATGATTGGCAAATGTTAAAGGGTTGCCGGTTCTCACGGCGAAGTTAGTGATTCATGTCTTGTGTTATATTTGATTTGTTCATTTTCTTTTGGATGAAGGAATAAAATAATGTTTGATTAAAGAAGCCTACAAAGCTATGTGCAGTTATTCATACCTGAGCACTGGTATAAAGGTCTAATATTTTAAGTACTGGGGCCTGTTTCATAGATGTTTTTGAATGCTCATTTTACAAGTCTCCGCCTAATTTTTGTAAAATACATAGTAAAGGATATACAGGAAGGATTTTCAAGTTTATGAAAACAAAACAATAAATGCATAGAATTTTCTTTGCTGAGTTAAGATACTCCACTGCATTAGAACTTGATAAACCTTTATCGGGTATTTAACAAAGCAGCAGGCGGAGATTTGTTAAATGAAAATTAGACACGTCTTTATAAAACAGACCTCTGGTTCACCCAAACAGATTAAAAGGTATACGCTGTTAATTATATCTGGGTATCCCGGTAAAGGCGGCTCTTAAACCTGCCTATGGCAGTCTGGAGGCAGGTAAAACTGACTCAGAGGCAGCAGGGAAGCAGGTGACCCTGCCTGACATATACAGGTTAGGAGGCAGCTAAAATTGCCTCGGAGGCAGGGTGGAGGCAGCAAAATTTGCAACGGAGGCAGATAAAAACTGTTTTTCCCAATTCAGGCACCTTGTCCTTACCTGGGTATTGATGTAGAGTAAACGCTCTTGCTCCGTCATCAGTCCAACGTTGACCATGTGATCCACGGACGGAAATCGCAAACGAACCTTTCCAGAAATTTCCCGCCAAGACAGAGCTGCTGTCAAATTTAAGTATCTGCAATCGCAAAATGACCATTTTAGATAAAACAGTGGATTTTAATCTCTGCTTTTACCTTAAGTAAAAGACCTGGTTAAGCTTCTTTTTATAAATCCACGATGGCACATGAAGGAAAATTCCTTACAAACCTAATCCAGTAGTAAAAAAAACAGATGTCCAAACAAAAATGATCTCAAAATTGTTTTTATAACATCCGTCGCACACTTTTTTGCGCATAAAACTTAAAGACCAAGGAAAAGTAATACATATCTATGGGCCCTATAAAGAACATTTTCTTTTGACTTTGGAATTCACAAAATAAAAATCCAACGGAATATTGCTCATTAGCACCATATAAACTGGCATGGCTTGATAAAATCTGCTGGGTTATAACAATTATATTTTTAATAGTTAAAAACAAAGCGGTTCATGGTTTTTATAATTGTGTCCCATTTTTTTGTAAAATGAAAAAAATTGTCAAACAAAATTAAATGAAACTTTTTTTTTGAAACTTTTTCAAAAAAGAGTGTTTTTTTTTGCTCACCGTGCAATTGTATGTCTCTTTAGTCGAGATCGCTCATCTTTTCCCGGAATTAAAACACAAATCAAACTCATGAGTTCGTCAGGCCAGGCAACCTAAACAGTAATGTAACCAAAAATATGCAAAACAAAAATATGCAAATTTTGAAATGAAGTCTCCATCCGGTTATGTCCTAGGAAGGAGGCAACCCAGTTGGATCGTAGTCTAGTAAAGCAGTGTGGTCTAGTGTCTTACTCTAACTGTTATGTATAATAGATGGTACTAAGGAATGCCTATACTTTTAGATATTAAGCGCGCCAACTAAAGCAAAGATGTCATAAACAAAGCTCTAATTAGAATATTTAAAAAACACCCAAAAGTACACAATTGGCTGTATATTTTCTGGTCGGATTTAATTGGTCCCTGTTACCCCGGCCAATCTAGAAGTGGATCAGCCTGGTGTAAACTGTCTTTAGTCACTGTGCGTTCAGTTCACTAGAATTAAAAAGTGACTCAACCTCATGCAATTTGTCTTTACTGAACACCCAAATGAGAATTATAAAGATGCAAGCCTGGCGACGCGATTTATGTATTTAATTATTTTATAATGTAGTTCTTTTCTATTAATTCAATTTTTATTACCTTTACTTTAGCATTATTTACTAATCAAACAAGAATTTACGAAACGGCAAATACATACATACGTATGTGACACTAAATTATCATCCTGAATAAAAAAATATTAAGAGCATCAATATATATTAAACCATCAGAGATCGAGACGCTTACCAAATATAAGAAATTTTGATATTGTTCTTTCAAAAATCATTTAACAAAATAATATGAGAAAATGAACAAGAGTGACATATTTAAACCAAGTAAAAACGACAAGTAAATCCTAAACCTGAAGTGTGAATTGGGCTTTTTAAAGGGTGCCACAAACAAGTTAAATATTATATCATTCTCTGGGAAAGACTTCAGGTTCGGACACAAAGCGCGCGCTATAAAGTTTGGTTATATTTACATGTAACGCGCGCAACAGCCATTGTCCTAAATTAGGATGCACCGGAAATTGTGTCAGATTTCTTACCGCATAAAGAAAAAGTAAGTAACTTAACCAGGACACAGTTAACTTTTGAAAGTGGCCATTAAACGTGTTATGACTACATTATTATGTGTAACACATGCAACAGCCACTGTCCCATCTCAAAATTAAATGATTAAACCTAGTCTATACAAATTGCGGGACAATCAAAAACTGAATGCAACTTAATTCACTAACTAATAATTCAGCTAAATAAATTATTTATGAATCAATTGAAAGAATATAAATAAGTAAATATTAATAAATAAAACAATAAATAAAAAAACGCGAAATAATTCGGTTTGTAGACTTCAGCGGTGTGTGTTACGCTCCTTTAGGAAACAATCAGCGTGTTCACCGTGTACATATGTACTGACCTCTTTGTTTTACGTGTGTGTGAGTGCGTGATTCATTTTGTTTTGTGGTATAACCTGCTTACTTTTAATCGAAACCTTAATTTATTCTTAATCGAAACCGGTTTCGATTAAATTAATCGAAACCTATATCGATATTAATTTTAACCTTAATTTTAACCTATATCGATACTAAGTTCAATAATTTCGATTAAATTCAAGATTAAATTAATTTAAAATTTAGGTTTCAATTAAGATTAAATTAGCTCAAAAACTAGTATCGATTAAGGTTTCAGTTAAGGTTTCAATTAATCTTTTCAATCCCTACTTGTAAGTTTGTATAGGGTGACATTAACGGGCCAATCAAAATTGTACGGTTATGACAGCTTTTTTCTCGATTTGAAACGCAAAAGTTTTTAAATCCCGTTTTTTCAAAATATATTCAAAAATTAGTTCAACTTTGGAAAAATTTTCATTTTTGTTTTAAATTCAGTAATTCAATAAGTTATTCTCAAAATATTGTATTTAATCAATAATATTGAACTGTTTTTGTTGATTTTTTAAAATTTTTTATTGTTAATATTGGTTTTAACAGTGCAAATCATAGAGATTAGCTTTTTATTTGTCTATAAATTAAAAATGCAGTTCTAACTAATCAAAACAATGACTTTTTGTATGGAAAATGCCTATTAAAATAAAAATAAACTAATATAAGTTTATAATGATAACTAAATTTTTAAAATAAATCTTTTAATTATTGAGAAATGTGTTTGCTTAAATTGATACAAATGTATAAAGTTTTTTTAATTAGTTAAAATTGCACATATTTCTGTTTGATTGTAGCAAAAACTTACAGATTAAAATAAAAAAAACTTATAAAACTTTAGTGGCATACTCAGCCAATTGTGTACTTTTGGGTGTTTTTTAAATATTCTAATTAGAGCTTTGTTTATGACATCTTTGCTTTAGTTGGCGCGCTTAATATCTAAAAGTATAGGCATTCCTTAGTACCATCTATTATACATAACAGTTAGAGTAAGACACTAGACCACACTGCTTTACTAGACTACGATCCAACTGGGTTGCCTCCTTCCTAGGACATAACCGGATGGAGACTTCATTTCAAAATTTGCATATTTTTGTTTTGCATATTTTTGTTTACATTACTGTTTAGGTTGCCTGGCCTGACGAACTCATGAGTTTGATTTGTGTTTTAATTCCGGGAAAAGATGAGCGATCTCGACTAAAGAGACATACAATTGCACGGTGAGCAAAAAAACACTCTTTTTTGAAAAAGTTTCAAAAAAAAAGTTTCATTTAATTTTGTTTGACAATTTTTTTCATTTTACAAAAAAAATTGGACACAATTATAAAAACCATGAACCGCTTTGTTTTTAACTATTAAAAATATAATTGTTATAACCCAGCAGATTTTATCAAGCCATGCCAGTTTATAGGGTGCTAATGAGCAATATTCCGTTGGATTTTTATTTTGTGAATTCCAAAGTCAAAAGAAAATGTTCTTTATGGGGCCCATAGATATGTATTACTTTTCCTTGGTCTTTAAGTTTTATGCGCAAAAAAGTGTGCGACGGATGTTATAAAAGCAATTTTGAGATCATTTTTGTTTGGACATCTGTTTTTTCACTACTGGATTAGGTTTGTAAGGAATTTTCCTTTATGTGCCATCGTGGATTTATAAAAAGAAGCTTAACCAGGTCTTTTACTTAAGGTAAAAGCAGAGATTAAAATCCACTGTTTTATCTAAAATCGTCATTTTGCGATTGCAGATACTTAAATTTGACAGCAGCTCTGTCTTGGCGGGAAATTTCTGGAAAGGTTCGTTTGCGATTTCCGTCCGTGGATCACATGGTCAACGTTGGACTGATGACGGAGCAAGAGCGTTTACTCTACATCAATACCCAGGTAAGGACAAGGTGCCTGAATTGGGAAAAACAGTTTTTATCTGCCTCCATTGCAAATTTTGCTGCCTCCGAGGCAATTTTAGCTGCCTCCTAACCTGTATATGTCAGGCAGGGTCACCTGCTTCCCTGCTGCCTCTGAGTCAGTTTTACCTGCCTCCAGTCTGCCGTAGGCAGGTTTAAGAGCCGTCTTTACCGGGATACCCAGGTATAATTAACAGCGTATACCTTTTAATCTGTTTGAGTTAACCAGAGGTCTGTTTTATAAAGACGTGTCTAATTTTCATTTAACAAATCTCCGCCTGCTGCTTTGTTAAATACCCGATAAAGGTTTGTCAAGTTCAAATGCAGCGGAGTATCTTAACTCAGCAAAGAAAATTCTATGCATTTATTGTTTTGTTTTCATAAACTTGAAAATCCTTCCTGTATATCCTTTACTATGTATTTTACAAAAATTAGGCGGAGACTTGTAAAATGAGCATTCAAAAACATCTATGAAAATATACTAAAAATACTTAAAATACTTAAAATACTTAAAATATTAGACCTTTATACCAGTGCTCAGGTATGAATAACTGCACATAGCTTTGTAGGCTTCTTTAATCAAACATTATTTTATTCCTTCATCCAAAAGAAAATGAACAAATCAAATATAACACAAGACATGAATCACTAACTTCGCCGTGAGAACCGGCAACCCTTTAACATTTGCCAATCATTTTAGGATTAAACAAAAAATTAGCATTTATCTATATAATTCAGTCCTGAAGAATAGATTAGAACTAAAATTTAGTGCATTTTTTGCTAGCTTATATATTTGTTCTCGTTTTTGACAAAATAAACAAATAACATAACTTAAAAAAGATAAAATAGAATCACACTAATTCAGAAATTTGCTTTCTGTGCTTTTGTTTGACTTTAGTGTTATGTGTACTAGAAACGGAAATGTGATTTTAATCAAAAATTATCTGGTTCTTATTCCTGGATAAGCTGGTGAGACTCTAGTTGCCCACAGCGGATAAAAAACACTCATAACAGTTAATTCAACTAATTGGTTAATCAAGGTGCATCTACAAGCGTACCTACTGCATGTACGCTGGGTAGTGATGAGCGGAACTGCGGAACCTCTGGGTTACCGGAACTAGAACCAAAATCAGAATTTTTCATAAAATTAGGAACAGGAACCGGAAACGGAATTCCAAATTTTGCCCGGAACATTCGGAACCCCAAACCTGAACTGCCTATCAAACTAAAAAACCCCTAGAACACTGGAACCGGAACCAGAATTGAGAGTTTCCAAAAAACCGGAATTCAAAATTTTACTTGGAACATCCGGAACCCAGAACCAGAACTGCCCAATATTAACGCTTGGTGTTCACTACTGTTTTTAAGTGATACTTACATTTGTGGAAATACTGGACTGGGTTTTATGGGACTATTTCTCTAAGTGCTCTGGACTAAACATAAAGAACTGTTGGCTTGCCGTTTAGTAATTCTTTTCATAATTGTCTCAGAAAATTTTCACATGTTCAGGTGAACGTCATACTATTTTAGACTGACGCTTTAAAGTGTTTCTGCTGTTACAATGGTGCTAACAGCTAATAGTTGGAATTTTTTGTCTTGCAGTTAAGTAATACCTTTTCACAATTGCCTCAGAAAATTGTCACAGGTTCAGGTGAACGTCATACTGATTTAGACAGACGCTTTAAAGTGGTTTCTACCGTTGCAATGGTGTCAACAGCTAATAGTCGACCATGTTTCCGAACCCAAAAACTATCAAGTTTTTGACGGTCCTATATTGGCGCACACGCTTCACTATCTGAACGACTATCGGGTCAGTTTTAGAAAACTCTACTGCTACGACTGGGTGTGCTTGCCTCTCGGTATTATTTTTGTATATTTAATGACTTATTTTAAATTATTGAATTCTAAAAAAAAAAAAAAAGAAAAGAAGTAACACCCCCCCCCCTCGACTTGTTTTTTTTTGTTTTTTTTTTCTAATATAATCAAAAACTAAATGTTTAAAAATGGATATTCTGAGCAGTATAAGTTCGTTAATAATTAATGGAACTAATCAAGTTTTGCAGAAAAAACTTGGACAATACGTAGTCCAACTAGGTATTGACCGGGGCAGATTTTTTGGAGCTCCGGGGCCCGTTATAGAAATTTGGATTTTGCTAGTGGGGGGGTTGTGCGGTAGAAAATATTTAGCATAGGTTTTTTAGCAGAATAGAATTTTTAGCGTGTTCGCGGCAAAAAAAATCAGTCTTTCTGCCTAATTGTTTGTTTTAGGTGAAAAATAGTCTTATTTTAAAATTTAAGCACTTGTGTGAGTAGGAAAACTTATTTTTATTACACATAAGTTTTTTTCTAAGAAGAACAAAATTTTTATTTTAATATTTTGATTTCGTTTTTAATTTTAACTTATTATTTTATTTACATAATATATATACACTCTTACATAATTATTAGCAATATTTTCATGTTTAAAACAATCTAGATACTTAATTGCAAACCATTTATGTTACTTTTAAAGAATGCTTTTACCAACAGAGCATGGCTTAAAGTACTTTTATACAGAAATTATGTTTTGATTAGTAAAGCAAAAAGTGTTTATGAAACCAAAATTAAAATTGGGTACAATTAACAAAATTATTTCACAACAGCAAAATTTTTCCATATTATAATATTATAAATTAAATATGGTAATAATTGGCGATATTTTAACCATGAAGAATACTAGTCTTAAAGAATGTTATTTGGAAGAAGTATTTTTTTAGTTTTCAATTACCACCTCTGTTTAGCATTTTTTTAGTTTAAACAGGTTTAAATGCACCTGAAAAGCCTTAAATTTTGGAGCATTTTTATACTTCTTTTGCCACCTTTTTTAACAATAAAAAACACACTTTTTTAAATTGTAAAAAACAGTAAAATATTACATTTCGAGTACAGGCGGTTATACTGGCTTTCTAGCTGTTTCAAGTTTATAGTTTTAATGATTTTAATCAAATTATTGATTTTAAGGGAAAATAATTATAAAATCAACGTCACGTGAGCTTTTTCAGTGTAATTATTTTTGTTATTTTGCACTACTTTTTTGGATTTCTTGCGCCGATATTTTTCTTCTAGTCAATACTTGTTTTTTCGTGCAGCGCATGTTCACCAATTTTTAACAGTGTTAGTGTTTTGCTGTAAATATTGCGACTTTTCTTTCACTTTTGCAACTATATATATGCGAAAGGGGAATAAAAGTCGCAATATGCATTGCAAAACAATAAAACCGTTAAAAATTGGTGCGCCCGAAAAAAAAGCAGAAAATGGTGGGTTTTCAGTATTAAAGTCGCATAAGTGCGAGTGTCCAGCAAAATTTTGTTTAAAAATTATTACTATTAGGGTAGTGCATTTAATTTCGGCACTTTTCTAAATTGGGCACTTTTGATTTTGGACTATATCTTTAGTAATCCTGGACGGAGTACGACGATTGATAGCTCAAATGAGAGCAAATTATATGTAGATGACTGCCGTGAGCTTTTTATTTGTTATGTTATGATATTTTCATGTGAAATTGTGTGATTTGTAAAAAATAAAATTGATACTCGTTTTTAGAACATAGGCATTTCATGATTACGCAATAAATTGGTTTAAAAATTAAACTGTCCTGGTAAAATTTAGTTTATTTTTCGAATTTTTAGTCCCCGTGGTTCTACGTTGCGTCTGTGGTGAGCAATCGTTATAAAATAAAATAGTGTAATTTCGGCACAAATATTGCTGTAGGTAAGAACGGGTTGAATTAAGTGGTCGGGTGTTAAATTGTAGTTGTAAATAGTTAAAACGTTGAAATGTGTAGGGGTCATAGCACTGCACTTAAACTTGATTAAGGGGTTCCTTTTAAAAAGTGCCGAAATTAAATGCACTTTTTTCCCAAATTTTGCTCTTCAGTTGTAACTTTTTGCCAGTTAGACGTTCAATCAATCAAAGTTTATTCTAGATAAACAAAATAAAAAAAAACATTGTGTTTAAAAATTACAGGAGAGCGAACCGATTACGGCCGCCAAACAGAACTGCGACATGGTTTATTTTAGAAAATGGCTTAAAGGTATAACAATTTAAGCACTGAATCAAGCCATTATTAAATTTTCGATAATTGGTGTGCATGGGTAGGGTGAGACTTTCCACAAAAAAATTGTTTTCTATTTCATTTAATTTTGTAATAATCAATCTAAGTAAAACATTTCGAGAAAAAAATTAATTAGGTAAAGTTTATTAATTCTAATTAGTAATTCATTAGAGCTTGTTTAAAAGATGCAAGTGAGGTTGCTGAAATTTGTTGTTGAGACAATGCATTCCATTTTCCCACTACGCGATTACAAAAGAAGTATTGTCTAATGTTTATCCTGCTTTTTTTAACTTTAAGTTTAAAAGAATGACCCCTTGTTGGATTTTGATTTAAATTAAAAAAGGAATCTGGGCTAAAACATGTTTTATTATGCAAAATTTTAAAACATTCTAACAAATCAGCAGTGTTTCTTCTTGCTTGAAGTTTTTCAAGATTTAAATAATTAAGCCTCTCTTCGTATGTCTGATATTTTAATTTGCATGTTTTAAATAATCGTCTTGTAAAACTACGCTGAACGTTTTCAATTAATTTTATATCTTGCTGTAAAAAAGGATTCCAAACAACACTTGCGTATTCCAATATTGGCCTTACATATGTTTTATAAGCTCTCAGTAAATTTTTTACTGAGTTTGAGTTAAAAGTTCTGAAAATCAATGATGAGATTTTTAAAGTTTTTTTGCAATTAATTGACAATGCTCTGAAAATTGAAGATTTTTGGAAATATACACTCCTAAATCTTTTATTAAATTAGTTTTTTTCAATATCTTTCCGCATATGGAATAATCATATTCACTATTGTTCTTTTTAGTTGAAATATTGAGAACTTCACATTTGGTTTCAGACAGCATAAACTGCCATTTTTTAGACCATAAAGCAATCCTATATAGGTCTTCTTGCAATTGATTTTGTTTTTTTATTTCATCTTGATGTGAAAAACAAGTATAAACCTTCGCATCATCTGCGAAAAGCTTTATACAAGAATATACTACATCCACTTTTTTTTTATTTTTTAAAGCTAAGGTCCATTCATTTAGTGTATCAAGAAGCTGTGTTATAGTTGAACTTCCAGCCTTAAAGCCGTGTTGGCACCAAGACAGTGTATTTTTAAAAAAGGTCGCAAGTTCTTCTTTAACAAGCCTCCCCATAATCTTACATGAGTAAGAAGTTAATGATATGGGTCTGTAATTAAGTTCATTGCTCTTTTTACCTTTTTTATGTAACGGAATTACAAGCGCTATTAACCAATCCAATGGTAGAATACCAGAATTAAAGGATTTTTGAAATATTTTAGTTAAAGGTTCAGCGATTCCTCAAGCAATTCTTTTTAAAAAATAAGCCGGCAAGCAGTCAGGTGTCATTGAAATTTTATTAGGCAATTTTTTAATTACTTTTAGTACGTTTTTTACGCTAAACGACATATTGTCAATAAGACATTAATTCTATTTTGAGAAAAGAAAGCTCTGGAAAATTTTCCATTGTTTTTTGCATAAACAGAACTAAAAAATGCAGTAAATATTTCAGCCTTTTCAGCGTCGTCAACTGCAAAACTATTATCAGAC
>JASAMX010021053.1:0-17962 GCA_030248175.1 Microlaimidae sp. YZB2_3 | reverse complement strand
AAGCACTAATTGGCTAAAAGTAATTCTATAACGTTATAACTCTATAAAAAATATAAACACTGAACAGAATTCGTTTAAATGAGGAGAATATCGTGTATAGCTCTTAGGCTCTAAGCCCGCGGTCCTGTAGCAAAATCTTTAATATTTGCTAAATAAATAAATAAAAAGTGGGTACAAAAATACTAATATAGTTAATTTATATTAAATTGTTTCTCATTTTTAGACGGAGTAGTCCCATACTTAGCCCCAGGTCAGCAGCCTTATGTTGTGCAGACGCCAACTGGATCTATGCCCAGATCTACAGCCCCCATTTACTACGCCAATACCATGCCTTACATGCCCTACCAAAGACAAGGCTATTACACCACCAACAGAAATCAATTCTATTAATTTTTGCATATATGTATAAATTGTGTATTATTTAATCATTACGTATCAATATTGAAAATTAATCGACTGTTTTTATCAATTATTAAATATATGATTTCAAAATCCAGACTGTGCCGTAGATACTTTATAAAAAACCTATAATAATAAATTTAAACAAATAATTAAAATTTAGGTCATATAGCCAATCAAAACAAAAAGAAAAAAACATTTGTGCCGTTTAAAATAACCAAACATATGGAGATTACTCTATTTGAACATCTAAAATAAATAGATTTGTTTTGATTAGCTATGATATGACCGTGGTAGGTAGCTACTGCACAATCCAGCTATGGTATCTTTTTACAACGTGTAATTGAGAATTATATTTCTGTTCAGTATTCCAGTTTGAAATATTAAAAACTAGTGATGGGCAGTTCCGATTCTGAGTTTCGGTTGTTCCGGGCAAAATTTGGAATTCCGGTTCCGGTTCCTGGTCCGAATTTTTGCAAAATCTCTATTCCCGTTCCGGTTCCTGTTCCGGATTTTTGAAAAATCTCAATTTCAGTTCCGGTTCCTGCTCCGGATTTTTGAAAAATCTCAATTTCAGTTCCGGTTCCTGCTCCGAATTTTTGCAAAATCTCTATTCCCGTTCCGGTTCCTGTTCCGGATTTTTGAAAAATCTCAATTTCAGTTCCGGTTCCTGCTCCGGATTTTTGTGAAATCTCAATTCCGGTTCTGGTTCCGGTTTCGGTGTTCCGGAGGTTCCGTAATCTGTCCATCACTAATGTATATCATTCTTTGTTTAATCGGCAACTGTTCTGTGAACAAACTATGCATTTAGATTTTTAAATTTGTTGAAAAATACAAAATCAAGTTTTCTACTATTAAATCACTATTGCTTTCTTTTTTGTACTAAATTTGGTTTTTTACTTGCATATTTGATGAGCTGTAGATTTAATGTTACAATCATACCATTTCTATGTCAAATAAATCAAAACTGTTTAAATAGAGCATATGCGTATTTATTTTATGTAAACATTTTTGATAAAGTCACTGAAACTCTATTGAAATATGAAATGTACAAAATTCGAATAAAATAGCGTAATATATCGGACACATTTTTATTTGTTTAAACTGTCTTGTTTGTATTATTAAAATGTGAATAAAGCAAATCGTCAAGCATCATCATAATATAATTTGCATATTTAAACGTTGGTTAAATCAAAAATTGGTTTATACAGATGCGCACAAAGAACAAAATAATTCTATATAAAAATGACCCTTATTTTTATCGTCAAATCAAAACTTGATTAATACAAGTGGAAATACAAACACAATTAAGAAAATAATAAATTTATTTTTTAGAAATGGCTTTTTTTAATTTTTGGGTGTTTCTTAAAAATTTGAAGTCTAAACATGCATACAAAAAATACAAAAGCCATGAAAAAACAAACACATTTAAACCTAATGCAATATGTTTGTGATACAAATATAAAATACAAAATACAAAATTGTGAGAGGCCCATTTTTATAGGCCCGAGACACTGTAGTCCGAAAGCTACCCTCCTACAAAGCAAGTTTTTTGTTGTATCAGTGGAGAGGTGTTTTCTCCATAACTCTTTGGGATTCTTTCCGCTGAAAATCCGCAGAAGGCATTCCGTGCCAGTGCAGCTCCGTGTGAAACTTGGTCCCGACGACGAACCCGACGCGGAGTTTAAGACACTGAACAGCACTGGCACGGAATACCTTCTGGGGATTTGCGGCGGTTTTTAGACAGAAAAATCCCAAAGGGTTTATCTTAACGGTAATCAAGGTGCGGTACTCAGTCAAAGTTTTTGAATTCAATTTTGATGACTTTTTGTGGAAACCTTACCCTTGCCTCCAATAGCCCACAAAATTTTTTTGATCAAAATATCTCCCCTAAGTCAGGAGATACGAGCTAGTGTTGTAAAAAATAATGATTTTTAATTATTTTAAGTAAAAGTAAAAGTAATTTGTGATTTTTAATTTAAGTAAATTAAAAATAAAAGTAACGGTTAAAATTTATTTCGGTACAGTCAATCTTTTTGTTTTCGATTTTGATTATTTTTTGTGAAAACCTTACCCGCTATTTTTTCGTTAAAAAACACCAAACGACGGCAGCGGTTTTATGAAGATTTCCCAACTTTTTTTCCCTTCACTTCGTGTTTTTAGCCAAAAAACCGAGGTTTTTTTGTAAGAGAAACGCAATATTTTAACAAATACTGCATCAATTTTAATGATCAAGATATCAAATTAAAGTAGAAAGCAGCCGTTTTTTTAGTGCATAAATTGTAATTTTAATCGTTATACGCAATGAACAATATTTCACGTACATAAACTTCGAAAAACGCCCTTTTTGGGGGTCATAACTCCTGAACCACTGGAAATATTTTGTTGCCAAAATTTTTGTGGGCTATTGAAGGCAGGGGTAAAGTTTTTACAAAAATTTATCAAAATCGAAGACAAAAAGTTTGACTCCGCATTTCGACCTTTAAACAAAGTAAAAGTAAGACCTTTTTTTTTAATAAAAGTAAGAGTAAAAGTATAATAAAATCATAATTTTGAAACCGAGCAAAACACCGGTTTTTGGAGCTCCAGAGCAAATTACCAAAGTTTTTTGCTAATTTTACGTATAAATTTTCATTTTAATAAATTTTTTGTTTAAATAAATGGTGTTTAGCGTGTTACGGCTTAAATTTTTTTCTGTCATTCATTTTGCAACAAGCCCATACGGAATCGAATTGTTGCTATTACTTATATTTCACTTAAATTAATTTAGGTATTTTCAGCAAAAAAATCGGAGTAAGAGTAAAAGTAATTGAAATTTCAAAAGTTGAGTAAGAGTAAAAATAAAAGTAATTGAAATATCAAAAGTCGAGTATATACTTAAAAATAATCCAAAATCCGTTATTTTTATTAGTTTAACCCTTTAAGATTCATTCTACTGCAAATCCCCAGAAGGTATTCCGCGCCAGTGCTGCACTCTGCTGAACTCTGCGTCCTCCGGCTTCCAAACGCAAAGTTAAACACAGTGCAGCACTGACGGGGAATCCCTTCTGCGGAGATACAGCACTTTCTGGACGAAAAAATTCCAAAAGATTAAGTAAAAGTGAAAGTAACTTTATACAACACTAATATGAGCCTCCAAAAATGGTGTTTTTCGACAATTCAGTACTTGAAAGTTTTCTCAATGAGTATAAAATTTTAAATTATAAAAGTTTTAATCAAAGAAAGCTACTACTTTCTCCTTTAATATAATATCTTGATCGTTAAGATTGGTGCGGTATTTGTCGAGATATAGCGTTTGCAGTACAAAAAACCCGGGATTTTTTTTGTGAAAAAAACCAAATGACAGCAGTGATTTAATGAAGTTTTCCCAACATTTTTGCCTACACTTTGTATTTTTAGCGAAAAAATCGCGGGTTTTTTGAACAAGAAACGCAATATCTCGACACCAATACTGCACCAATCTTAACGTTCAAAGTATAAAATTAAAGTAGAAAGTAGCCGCTTTCTTTGAATACAGATTTTGTAATTTAAATTTCAATATCTATTGAAAAAATTTTTATGCGTAGAATTGTCGAAAAACGCCATTTTTAGAGAGTCATATCTCCTGAGCCACTGCAGATATTTTTTTGAAAAAAATTTTGTGGGCTATTGGGGGCAGGGGTAAGGTTTTTACAAAAAATAATCAAAATCGAAAACAAAAAGTTTGACTCGGTACCCGTACCGCATCTTTAAGAGAGCGGAGAAAAAAAACTACTTTAATTGCGGGTAGGTTTTGGCGCAGTACAACGGCTGGGGTCGGAGTAAAAAAATAGTATATTTTTTGTCGGTATAGGAATCAAAAAAAACGGTACCGGGACGCTAAACGGCGTTCCATACCTGAATCAGAGGCAACTTTTTTCTCCCGGGGAGTGGTCTCCTCCAATTGTTTAACGAAGGAAAAAAAATTGGATGTAATTTTGCGTTCGCAGGTTTTGAAATAAATAGTGTTTTTAAAAATATTCTAGGACACAAGGGTACGGGACGAGGGTACTGAGCTAAGAAAAAATACGTTTGCCACAAATATGTAAAATTTTTAAACCGAACGAGCTGAACTGAAATGTAGTCTTTTAAATTCGTAGACAATTATATAAGTCGTTTGGTAATTATTTATAAATAACATTTTGTCTTGCTTAAATATAAACTACGTAAAACTATAAACTAAATAAAAAAACTAAAAATAAAAAAAACTACGTAAATTGTTAAAAAAACACCATACAAAATAAAAACAAAATTATTAAAGGGCATTTTACGTGCAATTTATACTATTGCTTTTTAATAATAATAATAATGTTTAAAGCTTACTTTGAAGCTCGGGAGCTCCGAAACCCTGCTTTGGTTATTTGTAAAAAACTAAAAAAATATAAATAATATTAAACAATCATGAGTGGAATGAGAACGCCAAAAAGTTAATAATTACTGTTTCTTCAAAAACATGAAATCGTATGAAAGAAAACGAAGCGAATTGCAGAATTTTTTTGCATCCATTTTTTATATAAGCTTTCTTTATCGATTTTTGAATAAAATAAATGAGTTATGCATAAATAATTTATAATAGTTATGATAGTTAATTTATGAATTTAAGTATAGATTCGTGGGTTAAATAATTCAACAACAAATTTTTAGGATTTTTCCAAACCACAGCATTGCACAGTAAACTTCATTTTTCCTAAGCCTAAGCAAAACCTAAAAATTAAGCTAAACTTTATGATAGTATTCGAATTTAATTGTATGCTTTTAAAAAATACCGAATAATTTACTGTTAAAAAAACGGCAAGAAATCGTGTTTCAGAAAATATTTTCCTAAATGTTTTTTCGGCAAAGTTATTATGCAGAATTATTTGCAATTATTTTGCAGTCATTTTTTTCAAAGGCATTATTTAGAATTTATTTCTCTACACACCAAGAACAACAATCACAAAAATGTGTGCCAACACAATCAAATAATAAAAGCAAAAATAATGTTTATTATCTTTCTAGTAGTCTTCTTATTGCTTCTCAGTTTACCTAAGGCCTTAGTTATTATTTTAAAAATAAATTATACGAAAACGTTTTAATTTTGTGAAATTCCTGTTTTTGTTTCATGTCTACACAATTGTTTTAGTTTTATAATCCTACATTTAATAAATCAGTCAAACAAACAATCTGATATTTACGTAAAAAACTATTGTTATGCCATAAGTTTATTCCGCTATGTGCGGGATGGTTATGTTTTTTACTCCTCAGTACCCTCGTGTACACGAGGAACGGGAATGGGACGCTGTACTCCGAAACCTACCCGCATACGAGGCAAGTTTTATTTCCAGTTGAAAGAAGGTGAAGCGTGTTCTCAGATCTAAAAAGGCGGGGCCTTTTTAAAAAGCGTTGTTTTAATATTAATATCAATTGCATGCAATGTGGGTAGGTTAACCTACTCTCTTAACATTGTTTGCAATTTTTTCACTAAAACATTTGCATATTTAAAAAAAACGTGACTTTCTAAAGAAACTTGTTTGTACATTTTACAAACTTGTTCCGCATGCAAGTCTCAAATTCTAACCACAAGGCCAAATCGACAACTGGAATGTATGAGAAAATGAGGCTTTATAAACAATAGTGTTTTTTGTAAAAGTTTACAAACAAAATTGTAATTTTTACCAACGCTGATTTATTTGTACGTGAATTTCCGCAAACAAAACTAAGAGAGTACCCACAAACTATGGTTGAATTATATCTGGCTGACACTGAAAATTAGAATTCAGACATGAAGGGACCAATTAAATTTGTGCGCTACTTTTTTTTTAACAAATAAAAACGCAAAAGTTTTTTTTAATTCCACCTTTTCACAAAATATACAAAAATTAACCAACTTTAGCTTTTAAAAATATTGCATTTAGGTTAAAAATTAATAAATTTGATAAATAATTATGAAAATACAGTTTTTAATCTTTGTTATTAATCCGCTTTAGTGAAAAATTTGAATGTTTTTGTTGCTAAATAGTCAATTCAATACCGCGGTCAGCTGGATTTTGTTTGCCTATAAGCAACATTTTTTCTGTTGCTATCATTAGTAGAAGTCTTTTCTTAATAACTAAAGTACAATAGAAGGTCGCACTTTAATTTTTCTTGCTTAACAACAGTGTAAATTGTTTTTCTTGTTAAGTTTTGAGTTATTTTTAAACTCTATCGGTTTTATTTGAAGGGAACATTTAGAAATATGTAGTGATTTCTTTTTACACAAAAATAACTATTGCTAATTAATGTAAAAGGAACTAAATACTTTTATCAATTTTATTTTCGATCTTAGAAAAGATTGCAATAAAGTAAATTATTTTATTTATTCAGAAGTATATAAATAACACGCTGTCAAATTGTATTTAGTTTAGGTTTGGTATTTAATATTTCCTAATACAAAAATACATTTGATACAGATAATAAATACATAAATAATTTGGTACACATAAATGATATTTTAATATAAACTGCGATATAACTAATAATAAAATGATATTTTTTTGTTTATTTTAGGGTTTTAATTGACTTTAATAATGTAATGTATTTAGTTATTCGTAAAAGTTTTCCCCAAGTTTTTTTATTAACAAAAAAGGCTGTTTTACTTTTTTATTTCGGTAAGGACAGGGTTCCTGAACAGAGAAAAACAATTTTACCGGTGTCCAGAATCTTGTCTTCTACATCTCGTTTTCCGAAAACTCGTCTTTTAAACATCTCGTTTTTGGAAAATTCCTATTTTGGGTGCGATTTTATAAACGTAGTTTTTAAAATGATTTTTTTGCGCAAACAATAAATTTTGCTTGATTGCTAAGTCTTAGGAAAAAATAAGGTTTTTAAGTCTTTAAGAAAGTTTTCCTTGATTTTCGGGTTTGGCTTAGGTGTAACTTTTCAGTCTTCAAAAACATATCATTTAAAAGAAGTTTATCATACTAAAATTGTGCTTGATTTTTAGGTTCTGCTTAGGCTTAGGAGAAATAATCGTTTAAATTCCATGGAGTAAGCCGCAATATATAAAATTATCCGTCTTTTGAAAAGTGCGCTTTCAAAATCGCACTCAAAAGACAAGTTTTCCGAAGATGAGATGTTGAAAAATGTGATTTAAAAAACGAAATTTCGCAAAAGAAACAGATAAAAACTTTTACAATCCGTAAAATAAACTGCTTCCTTACTTTTGCTTTTCAAACCGAGACAGCTAAAAGCAATTATTTTTTAAACAAAACCAAAAGCGTTTTTGAAAAATAATACAAATTAGCAAGCAAAACAAATTTGACTACTACTGGTGAGCAAAATCAAAGTATGACCTCCTACTGTATTAAAACCTTTCTACTACTATTCGGTCACTAAAAAAGAGCCCTAACAGTAGGGTAACTGAGTTAATTTCGGTCACCTTTTATTATTTTTTTGGATAAGATTTTTTTTTTTTATTTTTCCAATCGACCCAAAATTTGGTCTAAAAATCAAACGATAGCTATTTTTGTTATTCCAGTGCAAAATTTTTAAATTTCTGTTACAGTTAAAGATCAGTGGAGGTTTAAAGTTGTTTTTTATAGTGGCCGAAATTAAGGCGCGAGCCATTAACTTCGGCCACCTAGAAAAAACTGGCTATAACTATTGCCAAAACGAACAATAAAAATTTCTAAAGGTTGCAAGTGTATCTTTAGGTATTCTTCTTGGTATATATAACTTAATTTTTTCCGTTTGAAAACTTTGATAGTTATTAGCAAGACTTTAAATAATTATGTTAAAACCTTAAAAAAACAAGTTTTAATAACTTGTATTTTTTGTTCAATTTTTATTTTTGGCTGAAAAACGTCAAAAAAAGTCAAACGAGAAAAAAATTCTTTATAAATACGGTAGTGCGATGATATTTAAAAACAGCAAAAAAGGTAGGTTTTTTCACCTAAATTTTAAGGTGGCCGAAATTAACAGAATATTAAAATGCGCAGTTAGTTAAACGCATTGCAAAGTGATTTTAAAGAAAATATCAAAACATGAAAATTAACAACTTTGAGCCTTGTATAGAAGATACTTTAAGGTTTATATATTGCTTCGTTCTAAATTTGATGCAGTTTAAACTCAAAGCAAAAATTAGGAAAATCACAAAAAAATCACTTTTTGTTTGAAAATGTTAACAATGTAGAATAACAAAAATAAAAAAAAACTTTTGCAAAAACACTTTATTTAAACTTAATCCAGTTACATTAACACCTAAAATTGGTGGCCGAAATTAAGGTCTGGCCGAAATTAAGTCATATACCTTACATAGCAACAGAAAAAAGTTGCCTAGTATGCGGGTAGGTTAACCTACCCGCATCTGGTCAATCAGAGAACATCCTCAACCTCCCTTCACCGGGAGATAACTGTTACCAATATTTCTACAAATATAAATGAACATTTTTGTAATTTTTGGGCTTATTTTTTAAAATTTATTGGATTAGTAATAATAATAGTAATAGCCGTGTTCTTTTGGAGCTCTTGCAAGTTGAGCACAGTTTAGACACCTCGAGCGCTCCCTCTGTTTATTAATCAATTGCAAAACTTTTTAATAATTTTAACTTCTATGAATTTTTTTTTATTTTTAAAATGTTAAACAACAAACTTTAACCTATTCAAAACCGCCGAAGTTTATACAGATATGGCAGACACGTTTAAGACGTAAAACTAGTCAAACAAACAGGACGAAGCTCTAGATTTTACTTTGTAATTTAAGTTATTATATTTTGAACATATTCTAAAATAAATATTAGCGTAAAACTTTTAACGATTTATTTATAAATCTCATAACGATAGTTTATTTTTAAGCTTATTTTAAGCTATATCAGTGAAGAAATGCATCGACTTTTAATGTTTATAGGCCTTTTAACAAGTTTAAAAGTGTTTTTTGTCCGCTTTGTTTGTGTTGTGTTTTGCATTAATTTGCAAATTAGAAAGAACTTTTATAACAGAATGGTATTTCGAATTTAATTCAGTTAATATGTATTTATACGAGTAAATTCTTAATTAAATCGACTGGCAATTCTATGTTACAAAACCAGAGAAAAACTTCAGCATGTGACAAAAACACTGAAAAATATAATTCTCTCATACCACTAGTAAAGTGGGGAAAACGGCTGAAACATTTAATAGAAAATTTTAATCCTTCTAAAATAAAAAAAAGATTTTAAAACTATTTCCGATTTTGATACCAACTATCATCGCAAAAAAATTTCGCGCATTTTGACGATTTCATACTTTATAAGGATTTTACTAGCTTAACTTCAAGAATAATGATTAGATTAGAATAACCATCATAATGATCATGAATAGAATAACCTGCTAATCGGCCACAATATACAACAACACTCCATTTGTAATCACTGATAATTTTTGTGAAGTGTTTTAAAATTTACACAGCCAAATTTATTAAATAATTTTGGCCGATACAGGAATTGAACCCGTAGACTCCAAAGTCCACTCGGCGTGCTCCCCATTATACCATAGACCGTGTGTTCTATTATTAAAATAATATTAAAACCGTTAAAAGAGTATATCTTGGCAACGGGATGATTATAAACACATGTCATTGCGCAGCTAAAACTATAGTTTATTAGTTTCAAATAAAAATGGTAGATTAGCCTTGAAAAATTCTTTGAGAATAGAGCAGGAAAAAGGCCGATTTCTACCCGGGCCTATGTTTAGACAAAAAATGTGGACTAATCTAAGATGGACATTATTTGAATCATAGGAAGTTTGCATTTGGTTTAGGCTTACCATATGATAATGATTTGTTTTTACGTTGAGCTAATTAATTACACAGCACTATTGCATTTTTTTGTTTGATTAATGTGATTTGAAAAAAATCATACCCCCGACAATCTTTGATAAGCGCGAAATCATCACTTTTTAAAACTTATAATTGTTTCTTACACATAGTGATCGACCGGGGCAGAATTTTTGCTGATGCCGGGGCCGGGGCCGGGGTAGAGAAATTTGGATTTGCCGGGGCCGGGGTAGAAAATTTTGCCCCGGCCGGGGCCGAGGCCGGGGCCGGGGCAGGCGAAAAATTTAGCAGAATTTGTAATTTTGGTCATTTTTTTCAAATAAAAATCAAAATTTTTATTGTTAATTATTTGGTTTATGTAATGAATAGTCACATTTTAGAATTTAAGCACTTTGTGAGTAAAAGAAAAAATTTTTTTATTACACAAAAGTTTTTTTTTCTAAGCAGAACAAAATTTTTATTTTCATATTTCAATTTTTTTAAACCTAAATTATTATTTTATTTACATAATATATGTACATTTTCACATAATTATTAGCAGTATATTCTTGTTTAAAGCAATATTATACTTAATCGCAAACCATTTATGTTACTTTTCAAAAATGCTTTACAAATAGAACAAACCATTTATGTTAGTTTTAAAGAATGCCTTTAAAATAGAGGAGGAGTTAAAGTACTTACATTACAAGGAGTATATTTTGATCAGTAAAGCAAAACGTGGTAAAGAAACTAAAATCAAAACTGAGTACAAGTAACGAAAATATTTCACAATAACAAAATCTCTTCATATTAAAATATTTTTAATTAAATATGTTGGTACCTAATTAGCGAATTTTAACCGTAAAAGTTAAGAATCCTAGTCTTGAATGTTATTTTAAAGAAGAACTTTTACTCGAATTTCATTTACACACCACTATTCAAGATTTTTTAGTTTAAACATATAAAAAGGGTTAAAAAGCACCTTTTTATTTTAAAAAATAAGAGAATTTTTAAAATTTTATTGTCAATTTTTGTAAATTAAAAAAACACTCTTTTTAAGTTGTAAAAAGTAAAATATTATATTGCGAGTACATGAGACTACTTGCTTTCTAGCTGTTTCAAGCTGATTGTTTTAATGATTTTAATAAAATTATTTAATTTTAGCCAAAAATTATAAAATTGACGTCACGTAAGCTTTTTCAATGTAATTATTTTCGTGATTTTGCACTACTTTTTATAATTTTTCGAGATTTATCAAAAACATAATATAACCTAAGAAAATTTTTGATTATACACTAGGTTTTTGAATAAAGTTATGCAAGAAAAAAATTCAACATTTCAAACGTACGCGACTTTTTGTGCATATACCACTACTGCAAAACGCTAACACTGTTAAAAATTGGTGCACCCAAAAATAGCAGAGAATGGCGGATTTTCAGTATTAAACTCGCACAAGAGTGCTAGCTCCAAGCAAAATATTTTATTTAAAAATTAGTATTATTTTTATTCAGCATTATGCGAAAACTTTTTTTTAAATTAAATATAAACAGTTCATTAAGGTCTCTCCGGACAGTTTTCTTAAGTATGGAAAATCGCCATTTTACGCATACCAGATCTCGTGAAATACAGTAATATTTCACTAAAAAATTTATATGAGTGTTAAAAAGGCAGAAATATCACGATTATAAAGTGAACATTCATTATATTATTGTAAGTAATTGAAATAATTGATATTAAAAATCAAATTGCAATGAAATTTTTTTAAAACCCTTAAAAATATTTACTACACACTATTTATTTAAAAAAATACTTCCAATAGAGAGACAGACAGAATTACCCTCTTTCACGTACGTAAAAATTAAACTGAATATTGTTGTATTTATGGTTTTATAAAGAATTTTCCGTGAAAAATGGGGGTTAATTTTTTCAAAATTTCGTTAAAACTTCGATTTAATTTAATTATTGGTAAAATTTAAAGCTCCAGATAGTATATTTCTATTGAAATTTATGATTTTTGGAAGGCCATAACATCTTTTGTATTTTTTAACGCATAAATAGTTCTGTCGTGCGTCGTGCGTTTTATCAATTTTTTCAGAAGGGTGGTTTATAAATCGCTTTTAGAGCTCATCATCCCACGGTTGCAGTGGCATGGTCGGTTAGCGCGTCGTCAAATTTTTTGAAGGTCCCGAGATCGATTCCCACATAAAACATATTTGGCCACAATTTTTTTTTTAATAATGTTTTTTTTTATTTTTTTACAATTTTAAAAATTTATTTAACATAAATTCAAAAAAATATCATTATTGTAATCAGGATTTGTTGCCTGCTTTTCGCCAATTAGTCAAATTTTTGTCATTTGAATATCTTAAAATATTATAATACTCTATAAGTATTACGGGTGTGCATTGCCGGGAAATTTAATTTTAGCCGCGCCTTAGCTTTAGTACTAAAGGTTCAAAAATCGTTTAGTCTTAGCTTTAGTACTAAGCCCAAAAAAGGCTTAGTACTAAAGCACTTTAGCCTTAGCTTTTGCCAAACTGACAAATATGGACATATTCGTAAATTTTAAATATTATCACTGTTTTAAGGTACATAATACTTAGCATTACATTGTTAAGTTTACAGTAAAAAACTCAACATTAAAGACGTTTTAACGTTTATTCGATTAGATTTTAATTTTATTTTTTTAAAAATATTATTTTAGGGTTAATTTTATAGTTTTAAAGTGTGTTTTGTTTTGTACACGTCAAGATTTTAAGGACGTTCAAAATGTCATATAGTATTTGTGATACGTCATAAATGTTTTTTTGATCTGTGGGAATGGTTGTGGGTGGAGCTGTTTTAGCCAATCAGCGCTTGAAAAAAATCTGTTTTTTTCTAAGCGCTAGTTGGCTAAAAGTGATTCTATACCTTTATAACTCTGTGAAAATATTTTTTAACACTGAAAAACTTCCGTTTAAATGAGAGGGCCATCTTTTGACCATCGTTTATTGCAATGCTTATCTTGAAATGTAAATAGTCATCAAAAATGGTTAACTATCAAGAATATTTTTTTGGAATAAATATCTAAAACAACAAAACATATAACCAACATTTTTATTAAAAAAAAACCATCCTTACTGCATAATAAATTTTAGAAAATGTCCACATGAAATAATAAAAATGAATTTTTTTAATATTAAGCATTTAGAAACTCAAAAAGATGTTTCAAAAAACCGAAAAAAATCGTCTTTTTTAATGTTTAAACAAAAATAAGTAAAATAATAAAAAAATACAAAAAAGTATAAAACCTCATCCATACTCACAGAATACCAAAGCTCCATTTGATTTTTTTATTTAGCATTATTGTTCAAATAACTCACTTATGTTACTTTTAGATGAAAAATACTATATTCAAGTGAGGTGAGCGTAGTTTTAGCAGCTAAGGGAGGAGGGAGGGGTTGGGGTGGTTGGTTACCCGGGGTAAATTGCATCTTAAATTTTGGGAGAGAGGTTCTAGGGTGTTCTTCCATACTCGCTGGCTTTCTAGAGGGGTAGGCCCAAGATGAAAAATTTTGAAATCTTCAAGAGGGTCAGGGTGTGTCTGGTTTTCAAAAGAAAATACTTTAGAAGTGTCTGATTTAAAATTTGGAGGTTATTCAGTTTAAAAAATTGGAGAATTTGATGATAAGAACTTTATTTTTGTCTAGGGTGGTCCGAATTTTTGAGGTTAAAAAGTGGGGGGGGGTCGAGGTAGACTCCACTTTACCTCCCTTTTTCACTGATATCAGTTTTCATTAAATAATCATGTTTTTGGTTTGGTGGGAACATTAAGATTTTTTAGTGATTTGTCATTTTCTTGGCAAAAGCTAACGTTTTGCCGGGTCCATAACTTTTGCCGAGCTTTTGTCAGCTAATTTCAGTTTAGCCGCGCCTGTCTTCTTATATAGAAAGAAGAACTTTTAGGCCTGGTTTCAGAAGTCGCGGTCATGGCAAATGATGATCCAAGAATATAAAGGCGTCAGTGATTATTGTTATTTGTTTGTTGTTGACGACATATAGTAATTAAATAAACTAATATTAAATTTGGCTACTTAGATTTTGAAAGGATTGGATAAACATCCACCTGAAGTTCTTTACTACTGGTAAGAAATTTGTGTCTTTAACAGTGGCTTTACTAACTTTTATAATCCTAAATATTTATAACATTGACACAAAGTTACCAACCAATTTCAAATAATTTAACTTTGTTCTTTTTCAGTTGTTGTGCCAGATATTAGTGGTCGCTTGTACATCTACAATTTTTGATATCGTGCTTGCAAGTGGCACAATTGTTTATTCAGTTTATTCAAATATTGGATTGGTAAAGATTTACAATATCTTTAACATTTCTCTGTAATTTAACTCTAACTAATCAAACAATCTTCATTTCAATTTCACATTTAATCTTTGCTTCTGTATTTTGTGTTGCTTCGTATTTGCTTTGTTGTATATTTAGTTTGCTTTGTGTATTTTGTATATCTATATTGTGTTGTGCATTTCTTCTGTATTTTCTAACATGTGTTCACTCTTCCAAGAGGACTGGAAAAGCGCTACCCTTTCTGGTAGCTGGTAGCAGAGACAACAAATTCAATAAGGTAATTTTCGCTATCTTTGTTTTACTGTTATTATCGGACAGCGCCTTAGCTTTAGTACTAAGCCCAAAAAACCCTTTAGTACTAAAGCACTTTAGCCTTAGCTTTAGTACTAATGACACCCGTAATGACACCATTACTTAAACTAAAACCCAAGCAACCGGTAGTACCTTATGTTACACCGGAAAATTCTTTTGTAAATATTTTAGAAATTAAGCTAACGTAATCTTTTTTGTGTATGACGTTAAATTTTGTATTAAGATGTCTATAATTACGAAAATATTTATCTAATTGATTTTTAAGTTCATTTTCATTATATGCAAGATTTTGAAAAATTTTGCAAAGATTTTTAAGCGAATTTACATAATCAGTGGTATGTGTGCAAATTCTGGCCATTCTTATTAATTGAGAGTAAAAAGTATTGTAACCTAATTCTTTAGAAACATTGTTCTGTTTATTAACATAGCGAATTACATGGAAATTAAATTCGTCAGTTTTATTATAGATTGAAATATGAATTTTATTATTTAAATTTTGAATTTTAAGATCTAGATAGTAGTAGTTAGGTTTGTTTGAGAAAGTGGAAGTGAATTTGGATAAATTTTTTTGCAAATGTGTAAAACATTTTTATTATTAAAAGCAGCAATATCATCAACATATCTAACAGTATTTTTTATATTTCTTCTGTCAATAGGATTTTGTTTAAGATAAGAAAATTCCATAAATGTTAAAGTTAAATCTGCAATTTGAGGTGATGCATTACCACCCATGGGTATACCTGATACTTGTTTAAAATTTATTCCAGCAAAGTTTACAAATGTATTATTTAAAACAAACAAAAACAAGTTTTTAATTTCATCTTTATTAAATGTTAATATTCTATTAGTATTAATTTTATTATCTGTATAGAAACATTGTTGATATGACACTGCTAGATAGACTTTGTTAGAGTTTTTAAAAAGTAAGTCCATAATAGAAAACATATTATTAATAATGATGGAATGCGGTAAACTAGTGTATAATGTACTAAAATCTGCAGTAACAATATCATTAAGTTTATCAATATTTTGAATATTATTAATGACCTGCAAACTATTGTCAATATACCAATTTACCACACCAATTTTATCTATAAGAGAGTTACAATAATTATTGTGGCGGATAGCGTTGAGCAGTTTAGGTCAATTAAATTAACAATATTAATTGATGTCTTAAGTAGTCACTACACTCGCGTTTAATCATGGTTTCATTTCAATTTAAAACATTTTTAAAATATATTAATGTACGCGCTGTAATCAAATTACAGTAGCCCGCGCCTGTCGCCGCGCTTGTCAAAACAGTCGCTTATAGCAGTACGTGCGCTCCACGCGGTGCGTGGGCCGAGTGGGTTCCGTAATTATTGTTTTGCGCTTTATACTCAGTGAATAGTTGTTACCGCTGGATTCGGAACCCTTGTTGGCAGTACCAGCTTAGGTATTTATATTACATTACCTTATTTTTATTCGATAATCACCCAATTTGAGATGCCAACCGCTATAGTTGGTTTCGACCAACTTAGGTAAGGATTTTTGTGTTGAGTGGAGAGTTCACAGAGGCTGTCTGTGAATTCTCCTTTGAATTAAGGCGGCATTTTCGGAAGTGCTATGGTGGAGTGACTACGAATTTGGGTACAGGTATTTTATAAAGAAATTTGCACGTAATCTACCACCGTATTTGGTAGCTATTTTTAACTAAGTTAAATAGGTTACATAAAACCCTCAGTGGTGTGTCGTCAAGGACACCCACTGACTTCGTAAAAAATATCGTTCTATTTTTCAATCGGGTAAATTTCTAAAGAAATTAATTATTTAAATCTAATTCAAACTCAAGCCTCTAACTGAATTAAAAAAAAAATAGTATTTACTTAATTTTCTTTAAATGTAATTTGTGTTTTTAGTTGCTAAAACGAGTTTTTAAAAGGCTAAAAAGCTATAGCATTAGCGTTTCTAAACGCCTTAAAAACAAATTGCTCAAATTGCTCAATGTGCGCAAAAAGTAGTCTATTCTTTTGTTCGCCCCAACGCGGTCTGTTGCGCTCGTAAACGCTCATAAATAAACGTTTTGTGTAATCTGTTGTGTAACCTATTTATCTCCGCAAGTAATCAATCTGCCAACGCAGAGTTTAATTTATAAAACACGTAAACTAGGCATTCACTGCGTTTAAACAAATAAGCTTTAAAAATTACAAGTAAACATATTTAGTGCAAGTCCCACACGACACATAGAAACCACGGAACCCAAACCACTTGCCAATCCCTCTCTTTTCCCCTCATCGAGACGTTAAAATTGTACTAATAATTTTAATGTTTCGTTGACAACTAATCCCCAGAACAAATCTCGTCCCTGTACTTTATGCTGTTCGTTTCCTAGTTCGGTAGCTTCATAATTTCCATGCACACCAGGCTTTGAGGTCTTGAAGGAACTTTTTGAAAACCTGAGCAAAGCTTGGGTTGGTAAACACTGTTCATTTTCAAACCTGTTGCTTCAAGGTTTCACCCATTAAATTACTTAGGTGAGGCTACCGAGCTCAGTGAAAAAATTGAGCTTACAACTCTTTGCTGGAAACCCTAACTTTTTGCAGAAGTCTGACTCCATCAGACTTCTCAAATTTCGTCCCACAATTGTACTGGTATTTTTAATGTTTCGTACCAGTCCCTTACCTTCCACTCTTTAAGCCTGCATTGAGTACTGAACCTCATCTTCAATTAGAGCAGAAACATTTTGGCAGGAGCAAGACCAAATTGCTCTTATTTTTATGCCCCAACACGGTAATGTTTCACTGTAATAATTACTGTCAAATGGTATTTTCCTAATTTGGATTTGGTTCCCGACTTACATATGGTAGCATTTCGTATATCGGACCTCGTTTGCACTTTGTGGAAAATATTTGAACAGGAATTCGCAAAGAATTCCTCCCTTCCTCAACTCGTCCTACCGTAACCCCACTCCGTGAACCGACTTGACCCCCCGGTCAAGAGGGTGTGTCGTGTGTCCCCTCACTACCCAAGAACAAACACTAAGGTCAAATCTTAGAAATCGTGCAAACTTCTTTATTGTGTAATAACCAAATGAGCCGAACAAAAAGGGAAATCAAAGCATAAGGTTGTTTATTAAATACGATAAGTAATCCGTGTGTACCGGGCCA
>JASAMX010021052.1:0-31721 GCA_030248175.1 Microlaimidae sp. YZB2_3 | reverse complement strand
AACAAATGTAATTTTAAAACATTTGCTGCAGTTTAAACTAATGGACCTACCTAGCATAGCAAAAATTAGGTCCGCGTGGTCCCACCACGAAACAAAGTTATTCTCAGATAAAATGCATTTGTTTGTATTTTTTTAAAAAACTAGAAATACTACAAATAATAAAACATCTATTTAAGCAATTTTAGCCCCTTTTTAGTATTCAATGACAAAAAAATTTCTGACGAACCTGAAAAGTTTAAATACGAGAAACCTTAGTTACGCTTAAGAATAGGTCTAAACAATAGTAAAAAGTTAACAAAAATACTTGAAAATTGTTTTGAATATTGTTGTTAATTTTTCTGAAGTTTTCGCACAAAAAATTGGCAAAAATCATTGATTTCATAACAAATTTTGATTTTGCTGCTAGACCTCCAACCCGAAAATTTTGTAATGCTATTTTGTAGGTATGCCCTTATAATTTAGCAAATTGTTTTTTGTTATTCGAGTTAATATTAAAATAATAAGGAATTTAGACTATAAAATTTTGGCACAAATTCATGCTTAAAAAATTTTAAATTAAATAAAATTTAAGCTATTTAGCACAAAAAAATAGTGACCGAAATAATAAATGTTCTTTCACTAAAATTATACAAGTTTTTTACCGAAAAAATAAATACTAGGAAATAATTATGAAACTTTTAAAATATTTTTGTTGCTCACCAGTTTTTCTTATTTAATAAACACCAATTTAAAAGTTTTTTATAAACTAAAATTAAATTTGGGAAAAGGTTAAATATTTAAGTAATCATTATCAAATGTTTAATTATATTTTTGGAAATTTAGAATAAAAAATTTTGAATTTTTATAGGCTCAATAGATCGGCTATGAGCGCCTAAACCAATTTGACCGCCCAAAACGCTATATTACCACTGCTGCTAGTATAAAATTTTGGTTTCAGCCCCACTACCCAAGGTGAGGTTTTAGAGAACACGCGTGAGTTCCATCTTAAAAAAATTAAAAAATAAATAAATACATAATTGAAATTAACAATAAAATAATTAAAGTAATACTAAATTTGTAGGCAACTCTACCTCCCTGCTCTTCCTGTTTTCCAATAAGTAGAGTTAAGGGGGAGGGGAGTGGCCCTACCGATCACACCAATTATTAAATAAAGTGTTTCTGTTGCTTCATTTTTCTTTGCGAAATATTTACGAAAATTTGTTATTTTAAATACTAAACTAAAAACCTCGCACTTCATTTCTTTTTAACTTTACATGAAGTATGCAATATACATAAGCGTCACCATAACGGAGGTAATTACCGTAATCCCAGTGATTCTTTGGTAATACTCGGATATTATCAATCGTTATCTCGCGCGCTTTCGTTCGCTTGATCTGCATACACCGAAAGATAAGTAGGAGATACGGTAATTTATCCATTATGGTGACGCTCATACGTATATTACATACTTCATGTATAAACCGAGTTCTCAGTGCAAGATGCCTATAGTTGCCAAAATTAAGTTTATTACTGGAATCGATTGACAAGTTACTTAGCTATCAAAATATTACTTTTTATACTGTACATGCTATTGTTCTAAGCCTGTTTTCATATTTTTCTATGTTGAGTCGACGTTTTTTGAGCTAGCGGAATTGTCCGAAGTCTCACTTTCTGCCTTCCTCTGCCTTTTTTTGCCATGCCTCTGCTTTTTGTCATAATTTTGTTCCCGCCTTTTTTTTTGCTCATGTCTCTGCTTTTTGTCATAACTTTCGTTCCCGCCTCCTTCTTTTTGCCATGCCTCTGCTTTTTGTCATAACTTTCTTCCCGCCTCCTTTTTTTTCCGCATCTTCAGCATGTCACGCTCCGATCGGGGCATTCGTTTATTTTTTTTTCGAAGAAGAATCCGGGGCCGAAATAGGTACATTTCTAAACACAATAGGGTAACTGACATAAATTCCACCTGGCCTTAATTTCGGCCACCGGTTGCTATTTTTGCCATATGCAAAATTAGGAAAAGAACTGCGCTTGGCTAGACAGATGACATGACGATTTATCTATAGCCATACGTAAGTCGTTTCATAATTTTACTCATGACAAAAATAACAGAAGGGCGAAATTAAGGCTGGACAAAATTTAAGTTACCCTATAAAAAATTATAACTTCTTAGAAAACTGTTTACACACAAAACCGTATTTTTATGTAAATTAAAAAAAAATATTGTCAAATTTTTAGCTGTCGTTATTCACTGAATATAACAGCAGTCGTTTCATAACCAGTCAAAACAAACTTGTTTGTTCAAAATGTGGTAATAAATCTATAATAACGATTATTTTCTACTTAATTTGTTACGAAGACCAATATATTAATTTTTATCGCTTTAAAATTTAAACTTGCAATTTTTATATTCGGCCGAGTTATATTGTATTAAATAAAATTTTCATATAAATCATGATTGACCGCACAATTTGTCAGATCACAAACTCGTGATTGTGATTATCAATAGATTCTCCGTTGTCAGTTGTATTTATGTTTCGAATTTCAAGTCATATAAAATTTATTCGGCCGAGTTGTAATTGTTTTAAATAAAATTTGCATATACCTCATGATCGACCGCACAATTTATCAGATCACAAAATTGTGATTGAAGAGGGGGTGAGCAAGGCGAGAAGCGTGCCGGACGGACCTATCCAAGGTTGATAGAAACCCCGGAAACTGGCAAACTCAACAACAAAATTGTGATATCAATCCATTTTCCGTTGTCAGTTGTATCTATGTTCTAAATTTTAAGTCCTATAGATTTTATTCGACCGAGTTATAATTGTTTTAAATAAAATTTACATATACGTCATGATCGACCGTAAAATTTGTCAAATCACAAAATCGTGAGTATCAATCGATTATCGGTTGTCATTTGTATCTATGTTCCGAATTTCAAGTCATATAGATTTAATTCGGCCGAGTTATAATTGTTTTAAATAAAATTTGCATATACCTCATGATCGACCATACAATTTATCAGATCACAAAATTGTGATATCAATCGATTCCCCGCTGTTAGTTGTATCTATATTTTAAATTTAAACTATATTAGTAAAAATTAAAATAAAAAAATTTAAAATATTAGATAATATTTTAATAAAAAATTAAAATATTATCTAATATTTTAAATTTATATAGAGTTGATTCGGCCGAGTTATTCAAAATCAAAAAAGCGTTAGGAAGTTACTTCCTTACTAACTCACTCACTCACCCACTTACTTACGTACTGATCTCAAGATAATATCGTGGGGCCCATGGCCGCTGGAATTATGTTTGAATTATAGCTGGATGACGTCGAAAATCAGTATGCAAACATGAGGGGACCAATTAAAATTGTGCGGTTATGACGTTTTTTAAAAAAAACACAAATAAGAATGCAGAATTTTTCCAATTCCACCTTTTTACAAAATATACAAAAATTAATAAACTTTAGACCTTAAAAAATTTGCATCTGGGTTTCAAATTAAAAAATTTGATAATTATTAAAATACGGGTTTTTATCTTTATTATTAACCCATTCCCGTGATTGCCTTTTCCTCGGTTACAACAACCGTTAAGACCTATGCCGTACTTCCGTCATACATAATTTTTTTTTGCGCGAGTGGTGTCCAGTGAGCGAGCAAATTGAAATGGTTAAAAGGATATTTCATGTAGCAAAAATTTGCATATTGCTACCGTACAGCTTTAATCATTTTAATTTGCTGCCTCACTGGGCACTATTAGCGCACAAAAAATTGTGTATGACGGAAGTACGACTTAGGTCATGCGTTGAGTTTACCGTGGTAAGGTTTACGTACGACATTTGTATTAGTAACATACCATCACCGCAAGACGAAGGTTTCACCTTTGTCGTACAAAAATTTCACGGTTGCAACAATCGAAAAAGCCATATTACGGTAACGGGGTAAAAAGCCATTACGGTAACCTCTTTTGTTAAAGTTTTTTATAGTTTTTTTGTTAAATAGTCGATTTAATGTTGCCATTATCGAGCCAGCTAGACTTTATTTGCCTATAGAAATCATTGTGAGTGGCGATGTAACAAGCTGCGTCAGGTGTTTCAAAAATAAATTATAAAGGAAAAATGAGGCATCTAAAACAAACTGCTTTTAAAAAAGGTCACATTTAAATGGAACTTAGTTCCATGGACTTATTTAAATGAGATCCTATTTAAATGGAACCTATTTAAATGGGACCTATTGAATTGAGATCTATTAAAATGGGACCTATTTAAATAGAATTTCATTTAAATGTGACCAAAAATTGTAAGGTTTCAATTAAATGGGACCAGGTATCATATAAAAGAGACCAGGTACCATATGAATGGGATCTTTTTATTAAGCAGTTTGTTTTAAGCGTTCCACTTTTTCTTTATTATAAATTTTTGATGTTATTTTTTAAGGAACGAGTGTTTACTATTTAGGACTTTTCATTGTTTTTTATTGAGTTTTGAAAAAAAAAACTAAGTTTAAGAAAATGTGTTAAAAGAATTTGTGGTATTATTGTTTAATTACTCATAAAATTAGTACCAAAATAGGGCGGAGCTCCGGGAGTTTCTTCGGAGCTCCTAAAAGCAGAGCTCCGCTCTTGAGATCGGAAGCTCGGAGTTCCGGGGAACATTACTAGTCCAAATATTGCCTTTGAAACTCCGGCGAGCCACCCTATTTGTTTTGTTAATTGTTTTAATTATATTAATTATGTTTTTTTAATAATATGCGCGTGTATTTTAAAATCCTGCAGTCCTGTGTATTTTTCAAAACAACAGCTTACGACCATGACTACCGTGAACGTCAAAAATAACATCTGCTCCCCCACTTTGATCTGCTCCCCCACTTTGATCTGCTCCCCCACTTTGATCTGCTCCCCCACTTTGATCTGCTCCCCCACTTTGATCTGCTCCCCCACTTTGATCTGCTCCCCTCCCCCACTTTGATCTGCTCTCCCACTTTGATCTGCTCCCCACTTTGATCTGCTGCCCCACTTTGATCTGCTCCCCCACTTTGATCTGCTCCCCCACTTTGATCTGCTCCCCCACTTTGATCTGCTCCCCCAGTGATTCACTGAGCGATACGTAAAGAAAATATATTGCTAATCCACCAAAGTCCCGTAAGAAATGCAGCTGATTGGTCGTTCCGTATGATGTTCATTTTAATAATAATACGTTCAGCAGCTTTTGCGCGGTTTCCCAGCAAAAAATTAAGGTGCTTCGACAGTGTCGAACGTATTTTTTAACCAAATCCTATGCAAATTGTTTCTTACGAGACTTTGGCAGATTATAGGTTGGTTGAGAGCTATCCTTTATAACAAAAAGCAATTTTATCTGACTGTGCCACATATATGGGCATAATATATTATTACTTTAACTTTATGGTTAAATAATACTTTATTTACTTGATCAGAGTCGTTACATGGTTCCGTTTCACGCTCCGATCGGGGCATTCGTTTATTTTTCTTCGAAGAAAAATCCGGGGTCGAATAGGTATATTTCTAAACACAATAGGGTAACTGACATAAATTCGACTGGCCTTAATTTCGGCCACCGGTTGCTATTTTTGCCATATGCAAAATTAGGAAAAAAACTGCGTTTGGCTAGATAGATGACATGACGATTTATCTATAGCCATACGTAAGTCGTTTCGTAATTTTACTCATGACAAAAATAACAGCCGGTGGGCGAAATTAAGGCTGGACAAATTGAAGTTACCCTATAAAAAATTATAACTTCTTAGAAAACTGTTTACACACAAAACCGTATTTTGATGTAAATTAAAAAAATATTGTCAAATTTTTAGCTGTCGTTATTCACTGAATAAAACAGCAGTGCGTTTCATAACCAGTCAAAACAAACTTGTTTGTTCCAAAATGTGGTAATAAATCTATAATAACGATTATTTTCTACTAATTTGTTACGAGAACCAATATATTAATTTTTATCGCTTTAAAATTTAAACTTGCAATTTTTAAAAATTTTTAGCTATAGTTTGAATTTAAGTTTCGGTTTGCTTAAAAATGCGCAACAAAGCCTTCTTGGACTTCGTTGAATTTTTTGTAAAAATCTTATCCTTGCTCCAAAATAAC
Source organism: Microlaimidae sp. YZB2_3 (assembly GCA_030248175.1). Taxonomy (NCBI): domain Eukaryota; kingdom Metazoa; phylum Nematoda; class Chromadorea; order Desmodorida; family Microlaimidae; species Microlaimidae sp. YZB2_3. Next base: position 25,628 of record JASAMX010021052.1, on the reverse strand, counting down.
ATAAAATTTTGATATGAATTTTAAGTCATATAAATTTTATTCGGCCGATTTATAATTGTATTAAATAAAATTTCCATATAAGTCATGATTGACCGCACAATTTGTCAGATCACAAACTCGTGATTGTGATTATCAATAGATTCTTCGTTGTCAGTTGTATCTATGTTCAGAATTTCAAGTCATATAAATTTTATTCGGCCGAGTTGTAATTGTTTTAAATAAAATTTGCATATACTTCATGATCGACCGCACAGTTTTTCAAATCACAAAATTGTGATTATCAATCGATTATCGGTTGTCAGTTGTAATTATGTTTCGAATTTCAAGTCATATAAATTTTATTTGGTCGAGTTGTAATTGTTTTAAATAAAATTTGCATATACTTCATGATCGACCGCACAGCTCATCAGATCACAAAATTGTGATTATATGTTGTAGTTGTATTATATTTTAAATTTTAAGTATATAGATTTTTTGAGAGTTATAATTGTTTTAAATAAAATTTGATATAATTAGAGGTCAATGTCAATCGTGTATTATCGGTTGTCAGTTGTATCTATGTTTTAAATTTTAAGTCATATAGATTTTATTCGACCGAGTTATAATTGTTTTAAATAAAATTTGCATATACATTATGATCGACCGCACAATTTTTCAAATCACAAAATCGTGATTATCAATCGATTATTGGTTGTCAGTTGTATTTATGTTTCGAATTTCAAGTCATATAAAATTTATTCGGCCGAGTTGTAATTGTTTTAAATAAAATTTACATATACCGCATGATCGATCGCACAATTTATCAGATCACAAAATTGTAATATCAATCCATTCTCCATTGTCAGTTGTATCTATGTTTTAAATTTTAAGTCATATAGATTTTATTCGACCGAGTTATAATTGTTTTAAATAAAATTTACATATACGTCATGATCGACCGCACAATTTTTCAAATCACAAAATCGTGATTATCAATCGATTATTGGTTGTCAGTTGTATTTATGTTTCGAATTTCAAGTCATATAAAATTTATTCGGCCGAGTTGTAATTGTTTTAAATAAAATTTGCATATACCGCATGATCGATCGCACAATTTATCAGATCACAAAATTGTAATATCAACCCATTCTCCGTTGTCAGTTGTATCTATGTTCTAAATTTTAAGTCATATAGATTTTATTCGACCGAGTTATAATTGTTTTAAATGAAATTTACATATACGTCATGATCGACCGCACAAATTTTTAAATCAAAAAATCGTGATTATCAATCGATTATTGGTTGTCAGTTGTATTTATGTTTCGAATTTCAAGTCATATAAAATTTATTCGGCCGAGTTGTAATTGTTTTAAATAAAATTTGCATATACCGCATGATCGATCGCACAATTTATCAGATCACAAAATTGTAATATCAATCCATTCTCCGTTGTCATTTGTATCTATGTTCTAAATTTTAAGTCATATAGATTTTATTCGACCGAGTTATAATTGTTTTAAATAAAATTTGCATATATCTCATGATCGACCGCACAATTTATCAGATCACAAAATTGTGATATCAATCGATTGCCCGTTGTTAGTTGTATCTATATTTTAAATTTAAACTATATTAGTTAAAATTAAAATAAAAAAATTTTAAATATTAGATAATATTTTAATAAAAAATTAAAATATTATCTAATATTTTAAATTTATATAGAGTTGATTCGGCCGAGTTATTCAAAATCAAAAAAAGCGTTAGGAATTTACTTCCTCAGTAACTCACTCACTCACTCACTTACTTACGTACTGATCTGAAGATAATATCGGGCGGCCCATGGCCGCTGGAATTATGTTTGAATTATAGCTGGATGACGTCGAAAATCAGTATGCAAACATGAGGGGACCAATTAAAATTGTGCGGTTATAACGTTTTTTAAAAAAACACAAATAAGAATGCAGAATTTTTCCAATTCCACCTTTTTACAAAATATACGAAAATTAATAAACTTTAGCTCTTAAAAAATTTGCATCTGGGTTTCAAATTAAAAAATTTGATAATTATTAAAATACGGGTTTTTATCTTTATTATTAAACCATTCCCGTGATTGCCTTTTCCTCAGTTACAACAACCGTTAAACCTTCGTAAGACCTATGCTGTACTTCCGTCATACATAATTTTTTTTGCGCGAGTGGTGTCCAGTGAGCGAGCAAATTGAAATGGTTAAAAGGATATTTCATGTAGCAAAAATTTGCATATTGCTACCGTACAGCTTTAATCATTTTAATTTGCTGCCTCACTGGGCACTATTAGCGCACAAAAAATTATGTATGACGGAAGTACGACTTAGGTCATGCGTTGAGTTTACCGTGGTAAGGTTTACGTACATTTGTATTAGTAACATACCATCACCGTAAGACGAAGATTTCACCTCTGTCATACAAAAATTTCACGGTTGCAACAATCGAAAAAGCCATATTACGGTAACGGGGTAAAAAGCCATTACGGTAACCTCTTTTGTTAAAGTTTTTTATAGTTTTTTTTGTTAAATAGTCGATTTAATGTTGCCATTATCGAGCCAGCTAGATTTTATTTGCCTATAGAAATCATTGTCAGTGGCGATGTAACAAGCTGCGTCAGGTGTTTCAAAAATATATTATAAAGGAAAAACGAGGCACTTAAAACAAACTGCTTTTAAAAAAGGTCACATTTAAATGGAACTTAGTTCCATTGACTTATTTAAATGAGATCCCATTTAAATGGAACCTATTTAAATGGGACCTATTGAATTGGGATCTATTAAAATGGGACCTATTTAAATAGAATTTCATTTAAATGTGACCAAAAATTGTAAGGTTTCAATTAAATGGGACCAGGTATCATATAAAAGAGACCAGGTACCATATGAATGGGACCTTTTTATCAAGCAGTTTGTTTTAAGCGTTCCAGTTTTTCTTTATTATAAATTTTTAATGTTATTTTTTTAAGGAACGAGTGTTTACTATTTATGACTTTTCATTGTTTTTTATTGAGTTTTGAAAAAAAAACTAAGTTTAAAAAATGTGTTAAAATAATTTGTGGTATTATTGTTTAATTACTCATAAAATTAGTACCAAAATAGGGCGGAACTCCGGGAGTTTCTTCGGAGCTCCTAAAAGCAGAGCTCCGCTCTTGAGATCGGAAGCTCAGAGTTCCGGGGATCATTACTACTCCAAATATTGCCTTTGAAACTCCGGTGAGCCACCCTATTTGTTTTGTTAATTGTTTTAATTATATTAATTATGTTTTTTTAATAATATGCGCATGTATTTTAAAATCCTGCAGTCCTGTGTATTTTTCAAAACAACAGCTTACGACCATGACTACCGTGAACGTCAAAAATAACATCTGCTCCCCCACTTTGATCTGCTCCCCCACTTTGATCTGCTCCCCACTTTGATCTGCTCCCCCACTTTGATCTGCTCCCCCACTTTGATCTGCTCCCCCACTTTGATCTGCTCCCCCACTTTGATCTGCTCCCCCACTTTGATCTGCTCCCCCACTTTGATCTGCTCCCCCACTTTGATCTGCTCCCCCACTTTGATCTGCTCCCCCACTTTGATCTGCTCCCCCACTTTGATCTGCTCCCCACTTTGATCTGCTCCCCCACTTTGATCTGCTCCCCCACTTTGATCTGCTCCCCCACTTTGATCTGCTCCCCCAGTGATTCACTGAGCGATACGTAAAGAAAATATAATTGCTAATCCACCAAAGTCCCGTAAGGAATGCAGCTGATTGGTCGTTCCGTATGATGTTCATTTTAATAATAATACGTTCAGCAGCTTTTGCGCGGTTTCCCAGCAGAAAATTAAGGTGCTTCGACAGTGTCGAACGTATTTTTTAACCAAATAGTATGCAAATTGTTTCTTACGAGACTTTGGCAGATTTTAGGTTGGTTGAGAGCTATCCTTTATAACAAAAAGCAATTTTATCTGACTGCGCCACATATATGGGCATAATATATTATTACTTTAACTTTATGGTTAAATAATACTTTATTTACTTGATCAGAGTCGTTACATGGTGCCGTTTCACGCTCCGATCGGGGCATTCGTTTATTTTTCTTCGAAGAAGAATCCGGGGCCAAATAGATATATTTCTAAACACAATAGGGTAACTGACATAAATTCGACTGGCCTTAATTTCGGCCACCGGTTGCTATTTTTGCCATATGCAAAATTAGGAAAAGAACTGCGTTTGGCTAGATAGATGACATGACGATTTATCTATAGCCATACGTAAGTCGTTTCGTAATTTTACTCATGACAAAAATAACAGCCGGTGGGCGAAATTAAGGCTGGACAAATTGAAGTTACCCTATAAAAAATTATAACTTCTTAGAAAACTGTTTACACACAAAACCGTATTTTGATGTAAATTAAAAAAAATATTGTCAAATTTTTAGCTGTCGTTATTCACTGAATAAAACAGCAGTGCGTTTCATAACCAGTCAAAACAAACTTGTTTGTTCCAAAATGTGGTAATAAATCTATAATAACGATTATTTTCTACTAATTTGTTACGAGAACCAATATATTAATTTTTATCGCTTTAAAATTTAAACTTGCAATTTTTAAAAATTTTTAGCTATAGTTTGAATTTAAGTTTCGGTTTGCTTAAAAATGCGCAACAGAGCCTTCTTGGACTTCGTTGAATTTTTTGTAAAAATCTTATCCTTGCTCCAAAATAACATAAAATTTTGATATGAATTTTAAGTCATATAAATTTTATTCGGCCGAGTTATAATTGTATTAAATAAAATTTCCATATAAGTCATGATTGACCGCACAATTTGTCAGATCACAAACTCGTGATTGTGATTATCAATAGATTCTCCGTTGTCAGTTGTATCTATGTTCCGAATTTCAAGTCATATAAAATTTATTCGGCCGAGTTGTAATTGTTTTAAATAAAATTTGCATATACTTCATGATCGACCGCACAATTTGTCAAATCACAAAATCGAGAATATCAATCGAATCTCCGTTGTCAGTTGTATCTATGTTTTAAATTTTAAGTCATATAGATTTTATTCGACCGAGTTATAATTGTTTTAAATAAAATTTGCATATACATCATGATCGACCGCACAATTTTCAAACCACAAAATCGTGAATGTCAATCGATTATCGGTTGTCTGTTGTATTTATGTTTCGAATTTCAAGTCATATAAATTTTATTCGGCCGAGTTGTAATTGTTTTAAATAAAATTTGCATATACCTCATGATCGACCGCACAGTTTATCAGATCACAAAATTGTGATTATCAATCGATTATCGGTTGTCAGTTGTATCTATGTTTTAAATTTTAAGTCATATAGATTTTATTCGACCGAGTTATAATTGTTTTAAATAAAATTTGCATATACATCATGATCGACCGCACAATTTTTCAAATCACAAAATCGTGATTATCAATCGATTATCGGTTGTCAGTTGTATTTATGTTTCGAATTTCAAGTCATATAAATTTTATTCGGCCGATTTGTAATTGTTTTAAATAAAATTTGCATATACCTCATGATCGACCGCACAGTTTATCAGATCACAAAATTGTAATATCAATCCATTCTCCGTTGTCAGTTGTATCTATGTTCTGAATTTTAAGTCATATAGATTTTATTCGACCGAGTTATAATTGTTTTAAATAAAATTTGCATATACGTCATGATCGGCCGCACAATTTTTCAAATCACAAAATCGTGATTATCAATCTGTTATTGGTTGTCAGTTGTATTTATGTTTCGAATTTCAAGTCATATAAAGTTTATTCGGCCGAGTTGTAATTGTTTTTAATAAAATTTGCATATACTTGATGATCAACCGCACAATTTTTCAAATCACAAAATCGTGATTATGAATCGATTATCGGTTGTCAGTTGTATTTATGTTTCGAATTTCAAGTCATATAAATTTTATTCGGCCGAGTTGTTATTGTTTTAAATAAAATTTGCATATACTTCATGATCGACCGTTGTCATGTCAAATCACAAAATCGTGACTATCAATCGAATCTCCGTTGTCAGTTGTATCTATGTTTTAAATTTTAAGTCATATAGATTTAATTTGGCCGAGTTATAATTGTTTTAAATAAAATTTGCATATACCTCATGATCGACCGCACAATTTATCAGATCACAAAATGGTGATATCAATCGATTGCCCGTTGCTAGTTGTATCTATATTTTAAGTTTAAACTATATTAGTTAAAATTAAAATAAAAAAAATTAAAATATTAGATAATATTTTAATAAAAAATTAAAATATTATCTATGGTTGAATTATATCTGGCTGACGCTGAAAATTAGAATGCAGACATGAGGGGACCAATTAAAATTGTGCGGTAATGACGTTTTTTTTAAAAAAACAAATAAGAACGCAGATTTTTTTTCAATTCCAGCTTTTTACAAAATATACTAGAATTAACCATTTTTAGCCCTTTAAAAATTTGCATTTCGGTTCTAAATTAAGTAAATTGATAAATAATTATTAAAATAAGGGTTTTGATCTTTATTATTAAATCGATTTTGTTAAAAATTTTGAATGGTTTTGTTGTTAAATATTCGATTCGATACTGCAATTTTCGCGGTCAGCTAGATTTTATTTGCCTATAATATTTTAAATTTATATAGAGTTGATTCGGCCGAGTTATTCAAAATCAAAAAAAGCGTTAGGAATTTACTTCCTCAGTAACTCACTCACTCACTCACTTACTTACGTACTGATCTGAAGATAATATCAGGCGGCCCATGGCCGCTGGAATTATGTTTGAATTATAGCTGGATGACGTCGAAAATCAGTATGCAAACATGAGGGGACCAATTAAAATTGTGCGGTTATGACGTTTTTTTAAAAAAACACAAATAAGAATGCAGAATTTTTCCAATTCCACCTTTTTACAAAATATACAAAAATTAATAAACTTTAGCCCTTAAAAAATTTGCATCTGGGTTTCAAATTAAAAAATTTGATAATTATTAAAACACGGGTTTTTATCTTTATTATTAACCCATTCCCGTGATTGCCTTTTCCTCGGTTACAACAACCGTTAAACCTTCGTAAGACCTATGCCGTACTTCCGTCATACATAATTTTTTTTGCGCGAGTGGTGTCCAGTGGGCGAGCAAATTGAAATGACTAAAAGGATATTTCATGTAGCAAAAATTTGCATATTGCTACCGTACAGCTTTAATCATTTTAATTTGCTGCCTCACTAGGCACTATAAGCACACAAAAAATTATGTATGACAGAAGTACGACTTAGGTCATGCGTAGAGTTTACCGTGGTAAGGTTTACGTACGACATTTTTATTAGTAACATACCATCACTATAAGACGAAGGTTTCACCTTTGTCATACAAAAATTTCACGGTTTTAACCAGCGAAAAAGCCATATTACGGTAACGGGTTAAAAAGCCATTACGGTAACCTCTTTTGTTAAAGTTTTTAATAGTTTTTTTTGTTAAAAAGTCGATTTAATGTTGCCATTATCGAGCCAGCTAGATTTGCCTACATATTTTTATTTGCCTATAGAAATCATTGTGAGTGGCGATGTAACAAGCTGCGTCATGTGTTTCAAAAATATATTATAAAGGAAAAATGAGGCACTTAATACAAACTGCTTTTAAAAAAGGTCACATATAAATGTGTGGCGGAAAGCGTGTGGCAGCTTAGGTATTTAAAATAAATACAAATATAGCTATTAAAAAGTCACCATTCCGCCGTCATTCAATCGCGTTTCATTTTTATTCAAACTTTATTAATACTGTAATATGCAAATCTACAGTAGCTGCGCCGCTCGCCGCGCGTACCCAAAATTAGCCGTTTCAAGCAGTCAAATTGCTCCGCACTGGTGTGTGGGCTCAACGGGTCCCTTATCATTGTTTGCGCGCTTACCTTTTGAATATAGTCGTACCTACCGTTCGGAGATTGGGACCCCTCCCACCTCCCATCAGTCGGCAGACCCAGCCTAGGTATTTTTAACTTGAATTACCTTTTATTTTTATAAGCTTGATTTCCCATTTGAGATGCCAACACTCTGCAATTGGTTACGGCCAACTTAGGTAGGAAAGTGTATTGAGGAAAAATAACCCAGTGGCTGACTGGGCTGTTTTTCAAGAAATTAGGGCAAAATACGGGCGAGCCGGAATTCTTCAGCATCAGCATGGTGACAAGGTAACTTACCTTGTAACAGGTATTCTTTTTAATTTTCGTGAAAAGTGCACGTACTTAATTTTAAAACAAGCACTAAGTTAGGAGGTAGGAAAACCCTTCGGAAGCGGAAATCAACTTCCCTTCTTGGTCAAATTTAACCGTGTTAAACTCTAAAACCGTTTCCAAATAACCGCAAATTTCTTTTATAAAGTTTTTTCTGCATCCGCTAAACTAAGCCCTCTTTCACTAGTCACTTTTTTAATTCTAACGTTCTGTTTATTTTTTGCAAACCATTGTTTTTGTGTCTTCTTTTTACTAGTATTGCGGGTCAAAATTAAGCCAGGTACCAAAACGCGTCTTTCGAAATTAAGCCTTTAAAAGTTTCTAAAAAATATTTAATTTGTGCTTAGTATAAAATTTACTAACATGTTCGCCGCAACGCGGTCAGTTATCGTAGCGTAACTAATCAAAATAAATACTCTTATATAAACTGTTGTAAACAATCCATTCATCCTGCGCAAATCGCTACACAAAAACCATTCAAAATTTACATAAACTCCCTTGTGTTTTAACTTGGTCATACTCATAACTATCGTATTCGTAACATATCTTACACGACAGTTACTCTTACGGTGGTTACCTAAGCCAATCCCTCTTCTTTCCCTAAAATAGGTAAAAATTCGCTTGAATTTTTAATGTTTCACTGAGGGGATAGTTTCGGAAGTGAGCAACATAAAACGTCTTTTAATTGCCCGGTTTTTGCTCCTTTTTTTAGAGGCCTAGACCTTGGTTGCAACTTTTTGTGGGGCTTAACTGTGAAGTTAAGTTCACTGGTCTTCTTTTCAAATCCAACCCGTTGCACCTAGGTTTCACCTCTGAAAATACCCTCGCTCCTGAAATTACACCTCGATTGGAGTCCTTAAAAATCCAAGCTTATACATAATTTTGCAGCATTTTTTTAGAAGACTGAAACCCTCAGCCTTCATTTTTACCTTAAATTTCACACCCATATTTTTAATGTTCCATAATTGGCTTATAAGCTTTCCAGCTAACACCCAGCATTCCCGATTCCTTCGTAGACATGACTGCTTTTCATATCAGTACTAATTTTTGAGGAGGAATTCACTGGAGAATTCCTTGGTATTTAGCTAATTTCTTTTATCGCACTGGACATGTTAATGTTTCAATGTGTAAACTGACTCCCATTTGTTAACACCTCCATCAACAACTGAAAAATAAAAACTGCTGTTCTATATTCATTCAGCTCCATTTTTGCAAACACTGGCAATTCTCTGTCTTCAACTCCACTAAAATTTCTCTTCCGTCCTTGTGTTCTAAGCACATACCTCATCCTTCTCAAGTCCACGTCTCCCTGTATATTCTGCGTCAAACCAGTGTCAGTCCCCAATTCAAACCATTTTTGAGAAGACTGGAACCTTCTGACCGTAGCTAGTTCTCTCACCCAACACGGTGAGGTTTCAAATTACACTTAAAAGGACGCAAGAGTCAGATCTTACAAACCCATCTTCTAGACAGACGTTCCGGATCGTGGAGAATTTTTACCACCCTAACTTTTTGTCGGAGCTGACCCTCTCAGCTCTTGCTTATTTTTGCACCCGACATGGTAATGTTTCAACTCAATATTAAAAAATTTCCAGAAACCTAACTGTCGTTTGAACCTTGTTTCCCCAGAAATCAGCCGAGAAGAGATTTCTGAGTAACTTTTTAAATGGGCCGGACAAATCAGCCCAACCTTTTTCTGCACTCCCAACACGGTCTTGTTTCATTACAACTTCTCTAAGGGTCCTTCCTCACCCCTCTCATTAGTCACCACTATGTAATCCCAACGTAGTAATTTTTGTACAAGCCATAGTCCTCATTGGTTTTATTAAATCACTCCAGTAGTTGACCCTTACCGTAACCCCACTCCGCCATAACCTGACTTGACCCCAAGGTTAAGAGGGAGTGTTGTGTATTCCACCGCTCACATAGGATAAATTAATTACCATAACTTTACGTGCCCTTTTCACATTTTTAACTGAGTTATTACAATCGGGAAAAGCCGTTGTTATTTTTAACAAGAGAAAGAAGTGTCGCAGTGTAACGAGCAAAGGAATCACAACACCGGATTGTCTCCTTTCGTCCGTTACAAATGGAACTTATTTCCGTGGACTTATTTAAATGAGATCCCATTTAAATGGAACCTATTTGAATGGGACCTATTTGATTGGGATCTAATAAAATGGGACCTATTTAAATAGAATTTCATTTAAATGTGACCAAAAGTTTTAAGGTCTCAATTAAATGGGACCAGGTATCATATAAAAAAGACCAGGTACCATATAAATTGGACCTTTTTATCAAGCAGTTTGTTTTAAGCGTTCCACTTTTTTTATTATAAATTTTTGATGTTATTTTTTTAAAGAACCAGTGTTTACTATTTATGACTTTTCATTGTTTTTTATTGAGTTTTGAAAAAAAAACTAAGTTTAAAAAAATGTGTTAAAATAATTTGTGGTATTATTGTTTAATTACTCATAAAATTAGTACCAAAATAGGGCGGAACTCCGGGAGTTTCTTCGGAGCTCCTATTAATTATGTTTTTTTAATAATATGCGCGTGTATTTTAAAATCCTGCAGTCCTGTGTATTTTTCAAAACAACAGCTTACGACCATGACTACCGTGAACGTCAAAAATAACATCTGCTCCCCCACTTTGATCGGCTCCCCCACTTTGATCTGCTCCCCCACTTTGATCTGCTCCCCCAGTGATTCACTGAGCGATACGTAAAGAAAATATAATTGCTAATCCACCAAAGTCCCGTAAGAAATGCAGCTGATTGGTCGTTCCGTATGATGTTCATTTTAGTAATAATACGTTCAGCAGCTTTTGCGCGGTTTTCCAGCAAAAAATTAAGGTGCTTCGACAGTTTCGAACGTATTTTTTAATCAAATCGTATGCAAATTGTTTCTTACGACACTTTGGCCGATTATAGGTTGGTTAAGAGCTATCCTTTATAACAAAAAACAATTTTATCTGACTGCCCCACAAATATAGGCATAATATATTATTACTTTAACTTTATAGTTAAATGATACTTTATTTACTTCATCAGAGGCGTTACATGGTCCCATTTCATACGGTAGGTCCGAGGCTGGAGTTGCTGAATTCCCAGACCGAAGCAATGTATCGCTGCTCGGTAACTCACCCAAGTCCATATCCACTGTATAAAAAACTTAAGATTAAATCAATTCTAATTTCTTGGTAATTCAATGAAAATTTTTTTTTAATTTATAATTTCATTTTTTAATAAATAAATAAGTATAACTAAAAAGCAGCTTCTAAAAGATAGCGCAAGACACTGATCTTATCAGTAAGCACAAGATGGTATAAAAGTGCCAAAAAATATTTTTGTAAAAAATAGTTAGTCTGTTTATTATGCGTCAAAAACAGTTGATCTTGTGTTTAATTATAACAAAAAATAAAAAAAGACCGCAAAACAAGGGAAATCATGTTTATTAAAACTTATTTTTGTAAGCTTACCGAAGTTTACGCGAAGCATCACAGCTCTATGATCGATAAGTTAATTAGCAGAAAGTTTTTGGAAGCCTTATAATCGCAACCGTATTTTTATACTAATATTGTAAACAGTTTAAAAGTAATACCATAGATTATTTTCTGAAAACATAAAAACAAACAAATTCGTGTGTTTTTGTCGAAGTTTACACCAGACCATATGCTTAATAGTTGAAAAAATAAAGGGAAAACTCGTACAAAAATTATCGAATTAAATTTACGCTATTTACGCTACATAGGGTAGTGCATTTAATTTCGGCACTTTTTTGTTTTTCCGATGTAAGTTTTCACTGTATGGCCCGATTTTCATGTTTGATAGCTCATTTTGAAGCTTTCACGATACTGCGTTGCGTTATAAAAGTTTCACTGTACGAATACACTTTTTTTACTTAATTAAATCAGTTTTTTAAAAAATGAAAAATTGTCAAAATTAAATGTATGCATTTAATTTCGGCACTTTACAAACAATCGATTGTTTTCACAAATTGATTCATGATTTTAAAAAGTTTAAAAACCTATCATTATCTCCAGACAGTTTTCTTTAATTTAAGCTTCTACTTGTTGTTCAACGTTAACTGGCAAAAAGTTACAGCTAAAATGCCAAATGGTATCAAAATGAGCAAAATTTGGGAAAAAAGTGCATTTAATTTCGGCACTTTTTAAAAGGACCCCCTTAATCGAGTTTAAGTGCAGTGCTATGACCTCTACACATTTCAACATTGTCTTTTAGCTATTTATTTACAACTACAATTTAACACCACTTAATTCAACCTGTTTTTACCTACAGCAATATGTGTGCCGAAATTACACTATTTTATTTTATAACGGTTGCTCATTTCACCACAGACGCAAGGTAGAACCACGGGGACTAAAAATTCGGAAAATAGACTAAATTTTACCAGGACAGTTTAATTTTTAAACCAATTTATTAAGTAATCATGAAATGCCCATGTTCTAAAAACTAGTAACAATTTTATTTTTTATAAATCACAAAATTTCACATAAAAATATCACACACAACATAACAAATAAAAAGCTCACGACAGTCATCTACATATAATTAGCTCTCATTTGAGCTATCAAATGTCGTATTCCGTCCAGGATTACCAAAGATATAGTACAAAATCAAAAATGCCTAATTTGGAAAAGTGCCGAAATTAAATGCACCACCCTACAAAATTTTGAAAAAAACAGTTGAACGATAAAAATCGATTAAAAATTATTTAAATTTTCACAATATATAATTTATGATTAAGCTCTCTATCTTTTAGTTACTATTAGTGATTTTTTTACCCTTGAATATCATGCTACTGAGCTCTGGCCACTGACCAGCTAAAGCAAACAAAGCTTCGGAGCTTAAAAGCTCTTTAATGAGCTATTTAGTTTAAATTTATTTATTTAAGCTTTCATTATAATTTAAATTGCTTTATTGGCATTTTAATTCTTTTCTCTTTTATGATAAGGCTTGAAAAATATAGTTTACAAACAATTTTTGCAAAATAATTTGTGGCATTACTTTTGATATTCTCATGAAATTAGTACAAAAACTGCACGGAGCTCCGGAGCTCCAAAGGTTTACCCGGGGCTCCAGAAGTTGCTTCAGATCACAGGGAAACAACATTAGTTACTATACATTACTTTTATATTCTGTATGTCTGCTTTTTAAGCTAACTTAAGCGTAGAACGCTAAGCTCAGACTTACTAGTTCTTTTTAGCAAATCATTACAACAAGCAAAATACTAACTGCATTTAGATTAAAATGCCCTAAATTGTTCATATGATACCAACAAATCTCGTAATATTATTAAAACTAGATATGTTTTCAAAGCCCCGAATTCCACAAATTATTATGTCAACAAAGAAAAATAACTTTTTTTTCAAAACTAGTTAACGATAAAACAAACGATAAAAATAGTCCTAAAACTGCCAATAAAATAATTTGACACACACATTTCGAGCTTAAATAAGCTTTAAAAATTGTTCAAAACCTTTTAGGATTTTTTCATTCAAAAAACGCTGCAAACCTACAGGGGCGAGTCCACTAAACGTGTCCTAACTAGGTGCTATTTTAGAATGTTGTTTAAATGTTTGAATTTCTGGGTTTTTTCTTGAGAACTTTTATTAAACTCTTTGTCTGCATGGCATAATTCGATTTTTTATTAATTTTATGCATATTTGTTATAAATACAAGCTAATAAGACAATAACCGCTAGTTAAGGGTCAGAAAAACTCATAATTAGAGGTTAAGGCTTTATTAGTTTTTATTTACAACAAATATTCATAAAACGGTGTAAATATTAACTTAAAAAAGAGTCTCATAAGATATTATGAGAACAAACACCAAAATTAAAACATTATAAAGAGTTTTAAACAACGTACTTAGCACTTAGTCAGCACGCGTTTAGTGGACCGGCCCCTGATGGTGTTTCACGTCAGTGCTGCAGTGTGTTTAACTCCACGTCTCAACGTGAGCGGGGTGGCGTTTAGCACTGAGCAGCGGTGACGCGGAGTGCGTTCTGCGGATTTGCAGCGGGAAATGGATCTTAACATGTGTTTTTCCATTGTAAAAGGAATAAATGGCATCAAATTTGAAAATTTTTTTAAATATGCTAATTTTCGAACTAGTAATGATCACCATTTTAAATTATTTAAACCCCGAGCTCATTCAAATGTTTTACTTCATTCATTTTCTCACAGAGTTATAAACTATTGGAATAATTTACCTGAAGATGTTGTTTTATTTAAAAACCTAAGTGCATTTAAAAATGCATTATCTAAATTAAGTTTTAAGAAATATACTAAGTTTGATCGACACATGGATTAGAAGTTTTTTTTACTCTCCTGTGTCTTCTCCCCTTTACTCTTTACCGTTTTTATGCGTCTTTTATGTGACTTTTCATTTGTCTGTATCTTTTTTTTTTATTGTATTACTTATTGCTTTGTGCTGTAGCCATATAAGTGTTTCATAAGAGTAAAGTATATTCAATTCAATTCAATTCAATTCAATTCAAGGGGATCTACGACACGACGGTCCCGCGACACAAAGGTCCCGAGACACGACGTACCCAAGACACGACTGTCCCGATGTTCCCGAGGTGCGACACGACGGTCACGCGACACGACGGTCCTGAGTACATAATACGTTTCCTACAGCTGGAAACAATATGACGTTTTCAATGGAGAATCACGACGGTTAATTCAATGTACACAAAGGTCTCGAAAAGAATTGAAAATAATTTGTATGAGACCGGAAAAAATCAGGAAAAAAATGCACAACCAGGGTCCTATTTCACAAAGACGTTTGTAAATTTTCATTTTGCAAATTCCCGCCTATTTTTTGTAAATTATATGATAGAGGATATACGACACGACGAATATTGATCGGTCAGCGAAGAAGAAATGACGTGGCTGGAGATGCTTCCCCTGGATTAAACCTTTATCGTGTATTTTACAAAAAAAGGCGGAGATTTGTAAAATAGGAATTTACAAAGGTTTTTTTGAAACAGGCCCCAGCTGTTTTTTAGAATTATTTTATGTTATTTTCTTGTACTAAGATCGTGTTTTTTTGTAACCAAGATCATATGCAAATTTAAATCTTCTCGAGATCTTTGTGTACATTGAATTAACCGTCGTGACTATCCATAAAAAAATTCGCGTTTTCTACCTGCTATTGTCATCAAATTTCAACGTAGAGCTCCTTAGTTTTGTTTTAAAAACAAACATGAAATATAAATATATTCTTTAAAAACACTTTATTTGGCACTAAAAAAATACATTCTGCATAATATCTTCGGAAAGAATATCATTAGAAACGTTTATAGATGCATAACAAAAGAAAACTTTTTTTCCATAAGCCTAAGCGAAACCTTAAAATCAAGCTAAAAAACATAAAAAAACCTTTAAAAAATTTAAAAATTTTTAAAAATCAATAATAATTTACTGCTCAAAGAATATATTTTTTAAAAAGTATTTTGCAGAAGGTATTTCTTCCGGACAACTGTGTATATCCACGCCGCAATAGTTTAAATTAGCGTTTTTACTTTGTATTAATTTTCAGTGAATGATTGGTTAACCGTTCTAAAATTATATACTATTACAGAATAAAAGTTAATTCATAGCATTTACGGCATTATAACTTATTCTGTTAAATATCTTGAATTGCATTATAATGTATTAAAGTACTCGGTGCTCGTTATATGCAAAATTTTTTAGCTTGTTTAACCCATTCCCGTAATGGCCTTTACGACCGATACAACCGTGAGACCTTTGTACGACAAAGGTAAAATCTTTGTCTTACGGTGGTGAAACCTTCGTCTCGCGGTGGTGGTATTTTCCTATGACCAATGTCATATGTAAACCTTACCGCGGTTTAGGTGTGACTTACGTCGTTTGCATGTGAGTCGTAAATCATTGAAAAGAGGGAAAAAATTTGATGACGCCATCGCAAAATTTTTTTGAATTTAATGCAATTTATTTGTGTTTTTGTGTTAAATTAAATAAAAAGTTAAATAAATTCTCCATTTGAATGCAGCAGAGTAATAAAAATTAAATGATGAATAATTTATGATTATTTCTTTACGATTTATTGAATTTTTGCAATATTTTTGTATTTTGATGTAATTTGTGGACGTTGATTGATAAAAAAATTCAGAAATGTAACTGTGAGCACAACAAATGGCAAACAAGCATTGAAATGTTTAACAGAAATTGAATTTTCAATTAGCCTATACATTAAAATGTCAAAATTGGCTCATAGCTTGTGTTTTTGTTTGAATATATATATGTTATACAACCTGTAAAATAAAAACGTTTGCAAGTCCCAGAAGACGTGCACCAACCCAATAATCGATTTTATTGATAAACAATAGTAACAAAATACTCTGTCTGCCTAACAAAAAAATCTGTCTGCCTTAAATTAGACATTTTAACCTTTTTTAAAGGTAGTTTTTTGGTTTTCAATCTTCTGTTAGGAGTTGTGACTTCATTTATGTCCAAAAATGGTACAGGTAATAAACGTGTACCAAAAATCGATTAAAGATTTTCACGCTACAAATACTAAATAAAAACATGTTTCTAGGTCAATCCTGACATGAAAATCTTGATTTTACACTTTAAAAAATGATTAATACACGATTTTTGATAATATAAGGTAAAATATAGGCAAAAAATGACAATATTTTGGGTGCACAATTTTTACTGTCAAGAAAAAATTTTTATTAACCGCTAAATTAAAATAAAAACTGTGTTTTAACTTTCCTGGAAGTCCAGAGAATCTAAAAATTTACAAAAAAAAACTATAAATTTGATAGTCACATGGACCACCGAAAATATGGACAACAAATTTATTTTTGCTTAAAAAAATAATTAAAGCTTATTTTTAATTGGATTTATTTTTTCTAAGCCTAAGCAAAGCCTAAAAATTTAGCTAAATTGTGTTATGAGGCATTTTTATTATATTACCCCTTTTTTTGAAATTTTAATTTTTTTCAGGACTTAAATTTGATACCTTTTTAAGCGGTTGCTATACAAAATTAGTGAGGACCACAAAAAAAGTAAAATTATTTTTGGAACTGCCAGATTCTCGGCAATCTAACAAATATTCAATTATATTAGTTAAAGCACTATTTAAAAAAAATTTTAAGAGCGTAAAAGTACCTTCAAAAAAGTCATTTTTTGGTTATAAAACACCATTTATTTTTGAAAAGGGTAGTTTAGTCACTTTTTAATGCCCAAAATTGAGATCGCAAGTTTAGAATTAACCTAAAAACATGTTTTTTATTTAGTTTTGTTGGGTGGAATTCTTACTCTCCACCTTTTTTTGATGGTCACTGTGAACAACTTATTTAAAATTTGTTTTTAGGTATTTTTAAGTGTTTCAGGCTTTTAACTATGCAAAAACATAGTTTTTAGTTTATTTTGTTGCTTCAACAAGTTTATTTGGGTACAAGTCCCATACATGTACCAATTATCGATTTGACCGACCCTAAAATAAAATAGACATACAAAACAGTTTTATACCCCAAATCAAACGCGTAGACATCATTTTTGAGGTTATTTTTTTGATTGAAGTCTTCCATAAAAAGTTATGAGCCTATTTAAGCGCAAAAACTGCCTATTTTGGGTGGAAACGGGACACGAGGGTACTGGACACGAGGGTACTGGACACGAGGGTACTGGACACGAGGGTGCTGGACACGAGGGTACTGGACACGAAGGTACTGAACTTAAAAAAATTGCGTTTACCACAACCTCGCAGCAAAATCGATTCATTATGCAAAGGGGGACACAAGGGTACTGGACACGAGGGTACTGACGAGCAAAAAACATAACTTTCCCGCATAAAGCGGCATAAACATATTGCATGACAATAGTTTGTCTTACTTAAAAATCACTTACTTCGTTTAACTGACTTATAAAAGATAAGATTATAAGAAAAAATTATTGAGAAGACATAAAACAAAAATAATAATTTCATAAAATTTAAAGATTTTTGTGTTATTTGTCTACATTTTTGTGCATTTTAAAAAAATAATAACTACATAGTTTTAAAAATGCTGAGAAGCTATGAGACGACTCGAAAGATAATAAACATTAAGGTTGCTGTTATGCTTTGATTGTGCTGTCAAAACATTTTTGTGGTTATTTTTCATGGTGTGTAGAAAAATGAATTTTTAATAATGCCTTTGGAAAGAAATAATTGCAAATAATTCTTGTATTAATAACCCTGCAAAAATATTTTAGTAAAATATTTTCTAAAAAACAATTGCTTGCCCTTTTTAAAACTAAATTATTCGGTATTTTTTAAAAGCACACTATTATTAAAATATTATCAGAAAGTTTAGCTTATTTTTTGGGTTTTGCTTAGGCTTAGGAAAAAAAAGTTTATTGTGCAATAGTGGGCTTTAAAGACTTCCAAAGATTCGTTGCTGGATTATTTTACTCACGATTCTATACTTAAATGTAATTGCATAAAATATCATACATGAAAAATCTAACGATTTGTATGTTTTTGGGTTTCAAAAGCACATTTTGTTTGTCTTGTTTTAAATGGTCAACATGTGTTCAAGTGATTTCCCTAACCTAGAGTGGACTAAAAAACCAAAAAGATATTTTTTACAGTTCTACTACTGAAATCTATTTTTGCGGAAGTAATTTTTTCTAAAGATTTGACAAATAAAAATCAATTAATTTAATCAAGAGTCGATGAAAAGAGTCTAAACAAAAAAATTACAGCAAAAAACTGTGCAATTCACTTTGTATTTTCATACGAGTATATATTTTAGAAAAAAAAGTAATTAACTAACTTCTTGGCTTTCTCATTCCACTCATGATTGTTTAATATTAATTCTGTATTTTTTTTGCAAAGAGAGAGTTTTGATGCGAAGCTCGAGAGCGTTGGAGAAAGTTTTAAACAAAATTATTGGTTTTATTATAAAAGTCCGTTGTATAAATTGTGAGTAAAATGACCTTTAAACATTTCGTTTAATTAGTAGGATGTTTCTTAAACAATACACGAAGTTTTTTTTATTATTAAATTTAATTATATTAAAGCAAGCAAAATGTTATTTATAATTAAAAACGAACCGACTTAAAATTTAATTCAGCTCATTCAGTTTAAAAAAATTACATATTTGTGGCAAACGTATTTTTTCTTTGCTCAGTACCCTCGTGTCCTAGAATCATTTTTGGTATGTACAATTTATGCTGTTAAGGAAAAATTTTTATTTAGTTTTTAAATACTTTAAAAATATTTTTTTCAGATTGCCAAGAGTCTGGCAGCTGTAAATATAGTTCAAATTTTTTTTAGTCTCTACCGTTTTTGTATGACAACCAGTAAAAAGTGCGCAAAATTTTAATTTTTAAAAAAATGAACATTTTTCAAAAATACATTATGAAAAAAATATGTCAAAATAAAAGTTAGCTTGATTTTTAGGTTTCGCTTAGCCTTAGAATACCTATTAATAGCAAAACTAGGTTAAATTAAGTTTTAAAGCCAAATAAAAAAAGGCATTCTTCAAGAAAAATCCACTCAAGTGGTCACTGAAAAAATGGATTTTTAAAACCGTTATTTTTTCAAGTAAATTATCATTATAAAACTCACATATATCATTTATCGTGGAGTTTAGACTTTAATTTCCCTAAGGAACCTAAGCAAAACCTTAAAATCAAGCTAAATTTAATGTTTTGTTTGATTTTAAAATTTTGCTTAGATTTCTTAGGAAAACTAAGGTCTGTAGTCCAGGATTCAGGTTGTTTATGAGTTTTATCATGATAAATTATTTAAATTTATCACTTTGTCCAAGATTTATTAAAAAAACTATTTTAATTTAATGGGTTGTTTTTTTAAAAATACTGATTTCAAACTAGTAGTTTGTCCATGTTTAAAGTAGTCTGTCTTGTATTTTCTTTCCATTGACCTTTAAAGTGGGTTGTTCTTGAAAAATGCCATAAAAATTTGTTGTCCATGTTGTCCGTGGTTCATGTGACCATCGATTTTTTTTAATTTTTTAGATATTTTTAGACTTTTCAGACTTTAAGCAATGCAAAAATATAGTTTTTAATTTATCTTGTTGCTTAGCAAAAAATTTTTTCCAAACAACATATATACCCTAATAAACCTTTGGGACACTCCCCCGCCCCCTTCAAATTTTAGGGGTTGGATATTCATTCCTTCACCAAAATCCGGGCGGCTACCCACCTATTATTAAAAACGCTAAAAATACAGTACCTAATTAAAATATATCCCACAAAAATTTTGGGGGAAAATTTCTAACAATAATGACACATGTTTCCTCCAAAAGTTCTGAAGATGTAGTAATAAAAATATTTGGTATTTATGGGGACTAAATACTCCTAAGCACCTCTTGCGCATAGGTGGGCAGGAAGGGGGGGGTGGGAGGTTATACTCCCCCCTCAAAATATACTTACATTTTGTTATACTTCACTCCTTACTTGCTGAGAAAGGGCGTAGCCAGAATGGTTGTCGAGGTTGAAAGCAACCTCCCCCTTCCTTTTGGGCCAGCGGAAGTAAAAATTTGGGGGCTATTTTGAAAGTAAAAATTTAAATAATGTTTCTGATTAATCAATTTTTTTAAAAATTATTTTGCGCTGTTGCTAGATTTTTAATAATTACGTTTTTAAACTTTTAATTTTTTGCATTTAATTAAAAAACACTGCTAATAAAAGCAGAATAATGATTTTGCTCAAAACGCAAAATTTTTTACCCTGTTTTATTGTCTTTCTAGTGGTATTTTGAAAATTTGTAGTACAACCCCATTTCCCTTTTCAAAATCTTGGGTAGGCCTCTGTTAATGAGTCCTTTCTTCTTTCACAGTTTGGTTTCGCTCTTCATTTGTGGTCATAATTCATTCCTTTTATTTTTGTTTTGGGTTGTTTTCTTCTTGCAAATAGAGTTAGGGAAGCCTACCTATCTCAACCGAAGTTCCCTTCAAGCCTGCGCTTTGCAGGAATGTGTGAATTTTACCTTGGGAGGGCTTATCTTTTGGTTTTGACCAAACTGGTTTTAAAAGGGGCCAAATTTAAAAAGATGTAAAAAAGGAGGAGGGGAGCAATTTCTTTAAAACAAAAATGCAGAATAAAATGGGAAGCAAGTCAAAAATAACTGGAAATAATTAAGAAAAAAAATTATAAGTAAACTATGTCAAAAATGGCTTAAATCCTGTAAAAAAGATTATAAACTGCAAAAATTTTGTGAAAATGGCGCATTTTTTCATTTTAGAGTGTTTGAATTAAAGGCATTGAAAAAACCTGATAAAGACGCATAAGGCTCATTCACATGATCATGGACTGAGAAACTAGGAGGGGTGGCCACCCCGGTTAAATGGCCCTATGAAAGCTAGGGGGGGTCTAGGGGGTGTACCCCCTCGAGCTTTCTAGGAGGGTAAAACCGAGGTATACCAGTTAGAAATTTAGAAGAGGGTCATGTGGGGTCCAGTTTCCAAACAAAGTTATTTTAAATAATGAATTTAAGTGTTTTAGCTCTAATACATAATGTAAAATACTAAAATACAATAGCTAGGCATAAAAAGTGTACAAAAGTAGTGTTTTTTTAATACAAAATTGTCTTTTTGATAGTAAATTTTTACTTAAATTTATACTTCAAATTTTGGCTGTAAAGGGGCAGGGGAAGGAGGTCTTTTGAGAAATGTAGAGGGCGGTGGGGTGTCAAAATGAAATGAAATTTAGGGGAGGGGGAACTCCTAGATTTTTTTAAGTGGGTGGGATCTCAAATTTCAAGGCTTGGTGGGGGGTGGACCCTACCTTGAACCCCCCCCCTATGCTCATCTAAGGTACAAGTACTAAACGTGTACCAAAAGTCATTCTAAGAATTTCACCCTAACAAACATAAAAAAACATGTTTTTGGGTCAATTCTAAACTTGCGATCTCAATTTTGGGCATTAAAAAGTGATTAAACTACTCTTTTCAAAAATAAATTGTGTTTTATAGCCAAAAATGACTTTTTTGAAGGCACATTTTACGCTCTTAAAATTTTTTTTAAAATAGTGCTTTAACCAATATAAATGAATATTTGTTAGATTGCCGAGAGTCTGGAAGTTCTGAAAATAATTTTGCTTTTTTTCTGGTCCTCACCAATTTTGTATAGCAATCGTTTAAAAAGGTATCACATTTAGGTCCTGAAAAAAATTACAATTTTAAAAAAAGGGGTAATATATTAAAAATGTCTCATGATACAATTTAGCTTGATTTTTAGGCTTTTCTTAGGCTAAGAAAAATAAATTTGATTAAAAAGAAGCTTAAATTAGCTATTAAAGTAACAACAAATTTGTTGTCCATATTTGTGGTGGTCCATGTGACTAAAAAAATTTTAATTGTTTTGTAAATTTTTAGATTTTCCGGGCTTCCAGCAATATTAAAACAAAGTTTTTAATTTAATTTAGCAGTTTATTAAAAAAAAAATTTTAACAGTAAAAATTATGTACCTAAAATATTGTAATTTTTGAAGATATTTTGCCCCATAACGTCAAAAATCGTGTTTTATTGACTTTTTAAAGTTTAAAATCTAGATATTCAGGTCAAAATTCACCTAGAAACATGCTTTTATTCAGTTTTTGTATTGTGAAAATCTCTAATTGATTTTTGATACACGTTTAGTAACTGCACCAATGCATAATGACCAATCAAATGGGTGGGGCCATTTGCCGACCATGCACAAGTTTGATACAATACATCTAAAAACAAAGAAAGCATTAAGTACACAGTAAAATAAATAATCTAAAATTTACTTGTAAAATAGAAAGTGACGCGGTACAAACCACACATTCAAGCCACTGTTGAAATTTTTGTGGTTCATTCAACAGATGAAGAATAGATTACACAAATTAGCAAAAACTAAAATTCTGTTGCAGTAAATGAAAGTAAATCTGCAATCTAAATTTTAGATGATGCATAGTGCAATCAAAGTTTTAAATATATCAGGATAATTTCAGTTTTGCTTCTTCTGGTTTTTATGGCCATCTTGAATAGAAAATCATTTATAATATTTTTTCAATGCTCATTATTAGCCATTAAAAAAAAACAATATACATATTTCTTCCTTTTTCTACACTAAAAACAGTTATTTAATCTTTTTTTGTACAATTATTCAGTTTTTTACCGCTACACTTAAATTTCCGACATAGCGATGGCGTCATTGCAGAACGTCTTTTTTTGTTCCTCTTTTTTTCAATGATTTAGGTCTCACATGCGCAGGACGTAGGTCACACCTAGAGCTAACCGCGGTAAGGTTTACTGTTTACATACTACATTGGTCATAGGACAATACCACCACCGTGAGAGAAAGGTTTCACCTTTGTCCTACAAAGGTCTCACGGTTGTATCCGCCCTAAAGGCCATTACGGGAACGGGTTAAATAGAATAAATCCAATTTTAAATTTAAAATCGAAACAAAAAATCAACTTTAAAGAGTACAACAAAATGAATAAAAATGTATTCCAAATTATCTTTAACTTAAAATAGTAAACTTTAATAATCATTTGTCTACTTTATTTGGTCTAATTTATTTAGTGGGCTGGGCACGCTTTCTAATGCTGTCAAAATATTGTTTTTCTCATTGTTGCAACAGTGGCATTGTAAACGCGTTTTTTTGGGAGTATTGCTTTATACACCCTCTCCTTTCTGGGACCGTCGTGTCTTACCTTTCGCCTACCGGGACACCAAAGGCCAAAACCTACTCCGAAAATGACAGGGGGTGTTTAGATTAAGTTTTGCTTAGGCTTAGGTTTTGCTTAGGCTTAGGTTTTGCTCAGGCTTAGCTTAGGTTTTGCTTAGGTTTAGAATCTGCTTAGGCTTAGGTTTTGCTTAGGATTAGGTTTAGCTTAGATTTTGCTTAGGCTTAGGTTTACTTAGGCTTAGCTTAGGTTTTGCTTAGATTTAAATTTTGCTTAGGCTTAGGTTTTGCTTAGGCTTAGGCTTAGCTTAGATTTTACTTAGGCTTAGGTTTTGCTTAGGTTTAGATTTTTTTAAGGCTTAGGTTTTGCTTAGGCTTAGGCTTAGCTTAGATTTTGCTTAGGCTCAGGTTTTGCTTAGGCTTAGCTTAGGTTTTGCTTAAGTTTAGATTTTGCTTAGGCTTAGGTTTTTCTTAGGGTTAGGCTTAGCTTAGATTTTGCTTAGGTTTAGAGGTTTTGCTTAGGCTTAGACTTAGCTTAGCTTTTGTTTAGGTTTAGGTTTCACTTAGACTTAGGCTTTATGCTTGAGTTTTGCTCAGACAAGTTTTGCTAAGGCTTAGATTAGATTTTGCTTAGACTTAACTTAGGTTTTGCTTAGGCTTAGTTTAGTTGCTGATTTTCTTTACCGTTTTCGGGGTAGTTTTAGTCCTTCTCTTTTTTTAGACTTAGGCTTTATGCTTGAGTTTTGCTCAGAAAAGTTTTGCTAAGGCTTAGATTAGATTTTGCTTAGACTTAACTTAGGTTTTGCTTAGGCTTAGTTTAGTTGCTGATTTTCTTTACAGTTTTTGGGGTAGTTTTAGTTTTAGACCGTTGTGTCGCGCTCCCATCCCAAAGAATTAAGGTGTGTATGTATATGTGTGTGTGCGTGTGTGTGTGTGTGCGTGAGTGTATGTGTGTGTGTATGTGTGTGTGTGTGTGTGTGTGTGTTTGTTTGTGTGTGTGTGTTTCTGTGTGTGTGTGTGTTGTGTGTGTATGTGTGTGTGTGTTTCTGCGTGTGTGTTTCTGTGTGTGTGTGCGTGTGTGTGTGTGTGTGCGTGTGTGTGCGTGTGTGTGTGTGTGTGTGTGTGTGTGTTCGTACAGGTGCGTGTGTGTGTACATGTGCGTGTGTGTGTGTGTGTGTGTGTGTGTGTGTGTATGTGTGTGTTTGTGTTTGTTTGCATGTGTGTGTTATGTGTGTATGTGTGTGTGTGCGTGTGTGTGTGTGTGTTTGTGTGTGTGTGTTTGTGTGTGTGTGTATGTGAGTGTGTGTGTGTGGTGTTTATGTGTGTGTTTGTGTGTGTGTGTGTGTGTGTGTGTGTTTGTGTGTGTGTGTTTGTGTGTTTGTGTGTGTGTCTGTGTGTGTGTGTGTGTGTGTGTGTGTGTGTGTGTGTGTGTGTGTGCGTGTGTATTTGTGTGTGTACATGTGCGTGTGTGTGTGTGTGTGTGTGTGTGTGTGTGTGTGTGTGTGTGTGTGCACGTGTGTGTTTGTATGTGTACATGTGCGTGTGTGTGTGCGTGTGCGTGTGTGTGTGTGTGTGTGTGTGTGTGTGTGTGTGTGTGTGTCTGTGTGGTATGTTGCTTCTGAAGTATGGGAGTATGATTTTTTCGCAAGTTTTTGCGAGTGCGGATATGAGTGAGATGGGCCTGAATGATTGGCTGTTAGCTAGAGATGTACCTGAACCAAGAACAG